>JAQZBX010004196.1:27181-48732 GCA_029593785.1 Cabassous unicinctus | reverse complement strand
AATGTAAAAATTAAGCCAATTTTTCAAGGAAACTATGTTTCCTTTTTAGCCAGAATTAACTGCAAAGTCAGTACATTGATTTGTTTCTTGAGACCACCTTCAATTGTAAAAACTGTCAAAGTATACACAATATACAATATCCCTGATCTCAAGGCCATCTGTGCCAATATGAATTCATAGTGAAATCATTATTTGTAGAAAAGAGAAAAATACTTTGACACTTATGAAATGGAACCAGCTAAGAAAATATTTTAATGGACAATCTTTTGTTACTACGATAAGATGGATTTTCACACAAAGCAAGCACACAGAAAGGAGGGGGAGCATGGGGAATCTGCATTCGGCTCCTGACTTTCTGACTCAACATCTCTAAGGTTTGGGTAAATTCCTCATCAGAAGCTGAGTCAACATATGTTTCCTGAGTGCCTATGTGCTAACTAGCACAGTACCTTTATGTCCTCTCATTTAATCATCACACAGTTTTGTGAGGTAGGCAGTTTTAACTTCTATTTTATAGATGAGGAAATTGAGGCTTAAAGGTTCAAGTGACTTGTCTAAAGTCACACAATTTGAAGTGGGAGCATGATGGCTCAAAGTCAGATCATCAGCTCAGTCTGGCTATATATCCAGGGCTTTGATGAGGATGTCTTCCCGTAACTACTCTGCACTACACTCTTGGGATGTACTGGGACCCAAACCAGCAACAGATCTTACCACGGCTGGTTTAACTCTTCAGCAGGTCAGGCCACTTATCTAATTTGCTTTCTTCTTCAGTTCCTTTGATCCTCCAGGCAATTCACAAATTGTCTCCCAGATTTTCTGAGGTCAGACCCATCTGAGATATATACTTTCCTGCTTTCCACCTATAATCTCTTTTCCTGTCCTTTACAAACAGCTCCTGAATTCTCGCTTTTCACATGTAAGCTGTTTTGATGAACTGGAAGATGAGTTTCTCTGACTCGTTATAAAGAAAGTACTTTTGTCCAAAATTCAACTGTTGCTGTTAGACACTGCAAATATTTTTGTATTTAATTTACATGAGTACTGCACACTTGATCAGAATGTCCATCTGCATCAATCAGGTCAGTGTGGATAGAAGCTGTGTTGCTTTAGCTTGCTGAAGAATGTGGCAGTCAAAAAAACCCAACCAACCAACCAACCAACCAAACAAAAAAAAGTGGTCACAAATCTATGACTGTCCTCCTATGGAAAGATGGGGTCTATGTCCCCTCCCCTGGAATTGAGGAAGGCCTGTCACTGATTCAGTGAATACAGTGTGGTTGATATGTCACTATGTAACTACTGAGATGAGGTCATAAAAAGCCTTCTGCAACTTCTGTCTGGTTCTCTCGGATCACTTGATTTCCAAAAGCTTCCTCTTAGGACACTCTACTCAGAACCCAGAGAGAAGCCCAGGTCACATGGAAAGACAAGTGGAGCTGTTTTGGCCAATAGTCCTCGGTAAACCTGGTCCTTGAGTCATCCTAGCTCAGGCTTCAAACCTGACAGTGTAGGGGCCTCCAGATAATTCCATTTTTTCTCCAGATAATTTCAGCTCCCAGCTATTTGAGGCAACCCTCTCTGCCCTGACATCATGTTGCTGAGACAAACCATGTCCACTGTGATGAGGCCTGTCTGAATCCTGGACCCACAGAATCTGGACCCACAGAATTTGTCATCACAATAAAATGGTTGTTGTTTTACCCCACTAAGTTGTTTTTACTTTGATTTTTTTTTTTTTAAGGTATAAGAGTAACTGGAACAATAAGGTAACTATCAGTAAATGCATTTAAAGGCTCTGATGCTAGAAATTCTGGGTATTTGGGTCCCTGCAGATGCTGATGAGGACTCAGACAGAAACCTGGGATCTTGGGAACCAAAAGGATGGGAGTCATTTTTTTTTTTTTTTAAGGTACCAGGGAACAGGAATTGAACCCGGGACCTCGTATGTGGGAAGCTGGTGCTCAACCACTGAGCCACACCAGCTACCCTGAGTTGATTTTCTTTGTTTGTTTTCCTTGTTGTTTGTTTTTGTTGTTCTTTAGAAGGCACTGGGAACCAAACCCGGGACCTCCCATGGAGGAAGCAAGCGCTCAACTGCTTGAGCCACATTTGCTCCCAGATGGCACTCCTTTTGTAATGTTAGAGGAATGGAAGGAAAGGGAAGGTACCTGCAGTACCTGCAGGCTTTCCTGGCCCATGCTCTGGGTATGATGAAAAGGGGACCTGGGAATAATGGTTGGAGAGATAATGAGAAACAGTGATGGCAAGACTGACTCGAATAAAAGAAGAAGAAGAGGCAGAACATAGACAAAACAGAAGAAAAACAGGAAGGAAAGAATTAAGAAAGAAATATGGAATTGTATGAGGGACAGAGGAGAAAGAAACAAAGGCACTGTAAAAATCAGCCAAGAAAGGACATTCCACTTGTGGCACAGGACATTTTATTCTGAGAATGGCTTGAGCACTCTTAAGCCACCCTTGGACGCTGTTTCTGGCAAAAGTGGATAAAGTAGGGGATACATTTTGGGCTGGATATGGCAAGGATCTGGAAAGGAGAAATCTTTGGGATTTTATCTTGGTTTGAAGGGCTCCAGAAATAAGCTTTTGATTTTTCTAACATTATTGTCCATTATGCTTAAAGACCACGAGGTAGAAGGATGGGTTGGAGGTTCAGTGGTGCTCCTTTGTGAGTGAGGCTGCACAGGATGTAAGCCCACAGGGGAGTGGGGGTTGCCGGGATTGGGGTTCTCTGACACTCAGAGTGACTGATGGAATGGCTGACTTAATATAGATGCTTCTTTATGATGTGGAGTAACCTACAGCAATATAAATCCAGGTCAGAAGACCCATGAAACTAGAAGCTAAGGACAGTTTTTAGATATTTGGTTTTTCATAATTCCTGTGTCTCAGTTTGCCTGAGCTGTTATGACAGATACCACAAGTTGGTGGGCTTAAACAACAGGAATTTATTGGCTCATGGTTTTGGAGGCTAAACGTCCAAAATGAACATTTCGGCAAGGCTGTGCTTTGTTCTGGTGGTGGCTTGCCAGCAATCCATGGTATTCCTTGGCTTTTAGATATATCTCTGACTCTGTCACATGGCAACCTGTCTCCTTGTATTTCCTCCTCTGGCCTCTACTGACTGACTGTGTCCAAATTTCCTCTGCTTATAAGATCTCCAGTCACAATTGATTGGAACCCACTCTGATTCAGTTTGGCCTTAACATCTTCAAGGATCCTATTTACAAATGAGTTCACACCCACAGGACCAGGAGTTAGGACCTGAATATGTTTTTGTGGGGTGGGGGGCATGATTCAATCTACCACACCTGGTAACAAAGGAAATCATTTTATTTGGACTTAGTTTATGAGGTAGACTGCTGTGCTCTATATTCTGAGGACATAAAATTAGGGTTCCCTGATTTCTAAGCCATTTCCAGACAGAACACAATGGGTTTGGGTCTTCATAAAACACAGTTATGTTCATCCCAGAGGCAAGAACCATTTGGCATATTTTGGAGGAGATATCTCTTGTTCTAGGTATGGCTGTGAACTCCAGGACTCCATATATTGTGTGGTTACCACCCAAGGCTAGAGCCAATGCTTTGGAAACTGAAAAGCATTATTAACCTTAATGGGGATTTCTGTTCTTAATAGATAAATGAACTTTACAAAGTTGAAAAATACTAGATCTGGTGATACAACTTACTCACTAATTTCCTTTTGTGAACTGAATGACAGGAAGACATCAATCATAGAATTGCACATTTTTCATCAGCTACAGAACAGAAATGTTTCTTCCACCTCAGAATGGCCAAAGACCACGATTTTCATACATTTGTATCTCTATAACCTTTTTCTCTCTGAGCAAAGCAATTCATCTAAATTATGGGTTCGTCATCTGCCAAGTTTGTTCCTTTTTTAATGAAATCACTTGACAGTTAATAAACTGAAAGAGAAAGTCTACTCCTTGGGGCTTGCTCAGTGAACTAAAGGTTCAGTGTTTTTGAAAATTAAATTTCCTACATGAAAAAAAATCTGTTTCTAAGCTGACAGTCTGGTGTTATAACATAAAGCAATTATTCTTTCTTTAGCTATAAAAACTTAATTTATAGGGGTTTACTCGTTTAACTATACATGTACTTTACACTGAACACACATCAGTTAAATCTTCCATAGAAAGTCATATCAATCAAAACAATTTATATAATTTTGGTTCTGTTTAGATAAGAAACCATTTTTTCTCTAATATTTAAAAGCTGATGGGATGATAATGCCTTTAAAGAAATCAAGTCAGAAGATTTATAAACAGCAGTATAGCATGGAATGAGCATAAGCTTTGGGGTCAGACAGTCATGGGTACCAGTCTTGCTTCAGCCATGTGTAACTGTGGGCAAATTACTTAACTGCTAGTTTCTTCATCTGTAAAATGAGTATAAGAATATTTTGCAGTAGTTATGATAATAAATAAGAAAGCATATGGAAAACATCTGATACAGTGCCCAGAAGTAGTAAGAGCTTAATAAATGGTATGTATTATAATTCCATTTATTATAGATTATTTCATATGCCACAATCTAGGAGAAGAATCTGACATCCTATCCCATTAAAATATTAATTCTTGGTTAATCAACACCAACACAAACCAAGGCTTGTACCTGAAAAGCAGGTAGATCAAGAGCTGCAAAGCTGTTGAAGAAACGCAAACTCTGGATGGCCACTTGAACTGTGTTCTGGGTGTAACTCTCCTTGGGACTGGCAGTGCTGGGGTCTGAGATGGTGCCGTGGAAGAGGACACAGTATAGCATGTGCAGAACTCCAGCCAGGTCTGTGGCCTGAAGAGCAGCCGTAAGCCCGGTGGGATCCTGACGATTATTGTCAAATATCGTGTATGACCTGACAAAGGAACATTCAACTTTTTAAGAAAAATCTACTTAAAGGATGTTAGTATTTTTATAGGTCAAATGGAACAAGACAAGCAGACCGTTAAAAGCAAACCATCTGACTTGTGTAATATGGTAACAAGAAACCTCAAGGAAGAAAAGTTGTCCTCCCCCCACCAGCGCACTATGGCTTGCCCTTTCTTCCCCCTGGAAGATCAGGCTGCTGCAGCGGTGGCAACTGGGCACGCCACAGCCAGCACAGGGGCTGCCATCACTCTCCTCACCCTCTGCAGCCTAGGTAGCCCCACTGTGCTTAGTTTCTAGGCCTGGGCAATCTGGACAGGGTCCTTGAGTACTCTGGGACTCATAGACCCAAACACCACAGCTTCCTTTCCAGATACACAAAGGGAATCTTCTCAGGGGAGGTAGCTACCAGGAAAGCACCTCAAAACCCAGCAGTTTGTTGACACACTGCAGTAGGGAGACCTTTCAACTGCTTTTGACGGCACTGTTCCATCATCAAGGAGTAGTGGCGGGGGCAGGCTGTGGGGCGCAGACTACCGAGAACAAGCGAGTGCTGGATTAATTTTATATAAATCATCGTGAATTCAACCTAGCAACTGTAGTGGGCAGCATTATGGATGAGTAAGAAGAGGCAATGGCAGTAGCAAATGAATTCCTAAAATCAATAGTAAAGCCAGCAAGAGCTTGCTAAATCTACCTCATTCCTGAACTCGGGTAATATATATGAAGCATCTAGCGACTAAGAACAGGGTTAGACATTGATTGCTTTTATTGGCAAACATTTATTCATCCTTTTTTCCTCCAGAAACTGTACCCAGATTGCTCTTTGAGGAACCACCGCTCCCTCACTTGTAGCCAACGTGCTTCAGATAGGGCTTCCCTCTAATTCTCCTGGTTCAAGGGCATAGCATGTAGCCCATGCCTAAGGTAAGTCACATATTTTATTTCTTTGGTGGTTAGCTGTGATTTCAGGGATGGCACATATTGCAATCAGAGCTAATGAGAGGGATGAATCGCTTTGCTGAGATGTTTGGAAAGAAGCCCTCACTTTTTCTTTACAGGGTTGAATATGAGAAGATGTAAGATCTGGAGCTGTTGCAGCCACTTGCTCTCTAACCACTGCACAACCCTCAGGTCTTTCCGTGCTGTTCCAATGGGGCCAGTTGCCTTCCTTCATGGATGTAGCTTTTTCTCAGGAAGAGAATTTACAAGTTCCCATTCAAGGTCTTCTTTCAATCTGGTAAGATATGTACAACATTGAGCAGAAATGCCTTTACATTTCTCGCATGGGAATGATATCCTTCTCTAGTTTTTCACCCTAACACAGCCCTACCCCCCCATTTTTTGGTTGTTCCTTTTAGCCAAAATCTGGCATGGGGGAGAGGAGTCAAAGGTCTCTGCTTACCTTGCTAATCTTACCCAGAAGCACTCAAGAGACATCAGTAATTAAATAAGAATTGGGAAGTGCTGGCTGGCAAGTCTGGTATCTTTTCTATTTTTTTTTTGATTCATAACTTATTTTTTCCAAATAATTTTATTTGTTTTAATTTGCTAGTTGCATCAGAGTTTTATCCAGAACCATGGTAATGGTTTTCTGAATGTGTACTATTTCTGATATTGCTAGGACTACAACCAAATGATATAACATTCTTGTAGACCTTGTTATCCTCTCAAGAAAGAAGCTCTCGTGAACTACTGTCATCTATGTATGTGGCAGGATCTGCTAAGTGCATTCACATCTTTCACCACATCTCACTTTTATTACAGTTTTTATGGTTGGTAGGGAAGGTATTATTCTTCTACACGAGGCAACTGAGACCTAGAGAGATTTGGTGATATGTTTAAGGTCACATAAATTTCTTAGTTGCAAAGGCAAAGATTCCACCCAGGACTTGAAAGTCCTTAAAGGACAGTACTTTGTCCAAGAACCAAAACCTCTTGTTTTCTCTCAATGCCTTCTCTTAAGACAAATTTTGGGATTATGTGAATGGTATTAAACAAAGTACATAGAGACTGTAATGTAATCTTGTATCATCATGGAGAGACACTTTTTGTCTCATGGCACTCAATACAAATAAAACGTTAAGAAATTATATTTATTTATTTGCTTATAAGCACATCTGAACCTTTACACAAAGTTCTGCTAGCTAATGTCCATTGGCCCTTACTTTCTTCCATTATAGCTGTTAGAGGTAGGGGTCAGAACCTGACTAGAGACATGAGTAGAGATTAATGTGTCTGAGTTTATTATATAGGTTCCCAAAAGGGGCCTGTGTTTGTTTAACACTGACTGCCTTTTAGAACCATTGACAAGTCAGAAGACATTTCTCCCTAAAGCTAATTTCTAATGGACTTTCAGAACCTTGGGGATGAGTGACATCACTGCCAGTGACAACAGTTTTACTGCTCTGTGATTCAGAATGCTGACCTCTCCCTTACTGCTTGTATTGTTTTTAACTGATCATTAGCATATTCTAATGCAGATATTCAGGACTAGTGCTTTATCATTTAAAACACTTTGTAAAACTATCTTTCTAAATATTCATTAAATGACATAAATTCACTGCTCATCAAAAGAATAAATACAAAAAAATCTAAAAAATTAGTGAGTGAAGGTCACCAGAACAGCTCCTCTTTCCCCTTCCTCTGCCCCAATATTTAGGAAAACACTAACCTGATTATAAAACAACACATTTCAAGATGCTTTGCAATATTCTCCTAATGATATAAAAATATTGATTGAGAAAAAGCAATTAAATAAACATTCAAGAACTCAGGTGTGGAAATGGTTCAAAATGTATATATTATTGTTTTATGGAAAAGACTTTTTAAAGTGAGCCCATAGAATATATCCAGGAGAGGAAGAAGCAGCCTTGTCTGCAGCATTTGGCTTCCACAGGACTAATGTAGACCTGAAGGGATTTTAGAGAATGTTTACTTTTGGTTTAGCTTGAAATACAGATAATTTGTCCATGAACAGGCCACTGGCTCCTGTTGGTCTTAACTGTCAGTTGTAATCACTTAAAGCTTAAATGTTTATAATAAAAATGAAAAAGGCCTTATTCCTATCAGGCATAGGATATAAAGTTTTCTTAAAAAAATACATGAAATTTGTGAAAAGTCAGATCTGAAATTTTGTATACTGCACTCTGAGATCTTCTCAATTTTACCAGATTTTAAAATGCTTTTGTTTGGTCTCCAGGACTAAACAAAATACAGAGACCTTCATGCTGTATTCATTTTTGTTTACTAAAAGCTATATTCAATTAGGAAAAGCTATAACTGGGCTATCAATACTTTTGCACAGCACCTGAAAACCCTACTCTGGCTTAAAGGAGGGTTCAGCTGGGTAAAAAAGAATGCGTGCCATCCATTCTATCTTTGGTATTTTAAACCTCTATGTACCAGGCCTTAGTTGGCCTCCCAAAACAGCTGTGATAGTCCCAGACACCATACTCCCCTTCCCCCTGTTTGTACCTGGATTGTTTGCTCTCATCTCCCTTGGCCCCAGATTTCTGGGTTGGTAACATCCACTCTGATCTCCTTTGCTACTGGTGATCTTCTTTCTAGACTGCTCTCCTGGCTTCTTAGATTTTAGTTTTGTTTACTCCTTTAGTCTGAAATCCCTGAGGTATCTTATGAAAATGTCCCATTTAGCCCCTGACCCCAGAGAACTCCACTCAAAGGTCTCCATAACTTTGGGAGTGGGTACAATTAACTCACTGTCTCTCCCAATGATGGAAGAGAGCTTTACTGTTCAAGGAGATGTAAGCTTCTTCTAGAATTATTCCAGCTTTGGACTCTTACTTCCTGAGATATCTTGGTCAAGCTGACTACATCTAATGATGCTAACATTTATCAGGCTTTGTTCTGAACTCAAAGGAGCATGATACTCTGTCAGGTACTCTTTACTTAAAAAGCCAACATACGTGTGCTAAAGGAACACTGAGCAGCATCTGTGATATGCATGGTCAAGGAAGACCAGGCCCCTGCCCTAAGGGAGGGTTATAGTCTAATAGGAGAAAGTGGATGTACTTGTTTCTTATTGCTGTTGTAACAAATTACCACAACCTCATGACTTAAAACAACACAAATTTATTATCTTACAGTTCTGGAGGTCAGAAGTCTGAAATTAGTCTCACTGGGCTAAAATCAAGGTGTCAGCAGAGTACATTCCTTCTGCAGGCTCTAGGGGAGAATCTGTTTCCTTGCCTTTTCCAGATTCTAGAGACTGCCCACATTCCCTGGCTCTTGGCCCCCTTCTTCCATCTTCAAAGCTGGCAACATGGCATCGTCAAATATCTCTCTACAACTCTGACTCCCCAGCCTCCCTCTTTCACTTATGAGGATGCTTGTGATTATGGTGGACCCACCTGGAAAATCCAGGATAATCTCCCCATCTCAAGAGCCTTAATTTAATCACACCTGCAAAGTCCCTTTTGCTAAGTAAGGCAATATATTCAGGGGTTCTGGCGATTAGGATGTAGATATATTTGGGGGGTCATTATTGTGTATCAGTGTGGGCCTATTCTATTCATGATTCATTCATTCAACAAATATTTATTGAAAGTCCACAATACGGAAAGCATTATTCCAGGCACTGGAAATTCAGCAATAAAATATATGTCCTTTTCCTCATACTGCTTACATTTTAGTGCAGGAAGACAATATAAAAATAAACAAGTGAATATATAATATGTAATATATAGTATGTCAGGTGTGAAATACTTTGGAGCAGGGGACACAGCTAGGGAATGAAGAAGTAGAGAATGCTATTTTATATAGGGTGGTGTACCAGTTTGAGATTATTTTATGAATCCCCCAAAGAGAAAGATTATGCTTTTAAACTAATCTATTCTTGCAGGTGTGACACCTTTTGATTACATGAAATTGGGCTGAGGATCCTTTGATTAGACTGCTTGATAATATCACTTAGGGCCTTCAATTGGACTATATCAGTGAGGCATGGCTCAGGTTGAATCTCTGCCCTCTTGCTGGGTCTGATAAAAAAGGAGACACACAGAGAGACAGACTGACACAGGAAAAGGACGCTGCCATATTTGATCTTGAGCGAGTACTAGAGGATCACTTAAGCACAAAGCCCCCAAGAACTGGGCTAATAGAGCAGCTCAAGAGGAGACTGTGAGCCTGGAGGGGAAGGCTGAGACCTTGGCAGAAATTGGCAGTCACCTTGCTTTGCCACCTGCCCAGGCAAAAGAGTCAACAATAGCTGGCTGTGGTGAGAAAGCACCTTTTACGGTGCCTTGGTTTGGACTTTTCACGGCCTTGGAACTGTAAGCTTTTACCCCAAATAAATCCCCCGTTATAAAAGCCAACCCATTTCTGGTACTTTGCATCAGCAGCCCTTTGGAAAACCAAAACAGGTGGTCAAGGAAGCCCTTTCTAAGGTGTTATTTAAGCAGAATTCTACAGGGAGAAAGGAAGCAAGTCTTGTAGGTATCTGTGGGAAGGAGGCAGAAGAGCAGCATGGCAGGTCAAGAAACAGCAAGAAGACCAGTGTGGTGGGAGCTGGGTGAGTGGGTCGAAGAGTCATAGGAGATGTGGTCAGAGAGGGGATAAGGAGAAGATCAGGTAAGGTCTTGACCATTATAAGAACATTATAAGGATTTTACACAATGAGATGAACAGCCATTGGGAGGTTTTTAGAAGAGGAATGATGTAATCTGACTTAGGTTTTAAAAGGATCACTATGGCTACTGGGTTGAAAATGTCTTTAGAAGCACTAGGGCAGAAGCATGGAAACCAATTAGGGAGCCATTTCAATTATCAGATGAAAGATAATGGTGGGTGGACCAGGATGGTAGAATGGATGTGGTGAGAAGCGGATTTTGAAAATATTAGAAGGGAAAGTAACAGATGGTATTTAAAGCCAGGAGTTCATCTAGTGAGTGAGTATAGAGTAAGTAGTCTAGGGGTTCTAAACCAGGAGTCTGTGAACTTGAATTGAAACTCAAAAAAACATTATTCTTGTGGGGATGTGTTGGTGTGGGTGTGATATATTTATTAAATAACACACAGTATAGTGTGGACTGTGTAAGGGGTCCGTGGTTTTCACTTGACTGGCAGAGGGGTCCATGAAACAAAAAAGGTTAAGAACCCCTGGATAGACAGTGATCTGAGGATTGAGACTCCAAAATTTAGAAGCTGAGGAGATGAAGAGAAACCAGCAAAAGGAAACTATGAATACAGCAACCGGTGAGGTAGGAGGAAAACCAGGAGAATGCAGCACTGGGAAGCAAAGTGAAGATAGTTTTTCAGAGAGGAGAATGTGCCCCCCAAAAAAGGTTATTTACAAATAAATATAAGGACTGAAAAAAGGATTAAATTTACAGAAATGATTAAGTCTTATTTTTAGATTGCAAAAGCTAATTGCATATGTATAGAATGGGAACAGGGTGAGTGGCAGAGGAGTGGGATATAGCTTATCACCAATAAATGGGAAAAAGTTTGAGCAAATTAGCTGCCTATCAGTTCAAATGAGGAAATAGTGTGGTATAATTACCAAAGAATATAATTCAATTTTGACTGAATTAACAGGAGTACAATGTACACAACAAGGAAGGTTTAGTCCTGTTCCACTACACTGTCTGACTACTCTTAAAGAATTGGGTTCATCACTGGTTGCTGCATGATATTAAGGACACTAATATGTCAGAATGTTGCCAAGGAAAGTGACTTGAGTGGTGAAAGTATCTGGAAACAATGTCACCTGAGGAAGGTCCGAAGAAATTGGGATATTTAATTCAGAACTGGAGGACATGAAGGCTATTTTCAAACTGAAGAGGTATTATACTTGTAATTTATGACCCGAGAAGAGAGAAGTTACTGGAAAGCAGATATTAGATAAACTTATGGAAAATTTTCTAACAATTAGAATTCAAAAATGAAATAGGCTGTTTGGTGAGGCATTATATTCTTCCCCATCCTGGAAGACACAGAGGACCATATGCCACTGATGTGACAGAACACACTCACAACTCAGCTGGGCATGGGACTGGATGATATCTAAGATTCTGTTCAATCCTGGGACATTAGAAAATATATGAATCTATTTTGAAAATTAATATCCTGCACACACACACAGTACCACTTCCCTGACACTATAAGTTATGAAGACAATAGGCTTCAAAACAGCTTGTTTAATGCAGGCATAATTTGGGGCTCTGTTGAAGAGAATGGGGATGACTTAGTAGAGGTGTGAGAGCAAGAGAAAATTCAGGATGGAACGAATGTATGTATAAGCACTAAAAGACAGTTTGGACATTTGGTTAGAGAAGAGGAAATATACTGCAACAATGAAAAAGTGAAAACAGTAGGCAGGAAGAGGCTCAGATATCTGGGGGGGACTTCCAAAGTACCTGATTACAGTTGAGTTCTTCACAGTCTTTTTCCTTTCTAAGTAAATCAGATCATGGCAGTCTCCTAATTCAAATCCTCCAATGGCTTCCCATCACACTTAGAATAAAATAAAAACTTCTAATCTCTCTGTCTTCATCTCCTGGCCCTTACTTTTCTGACTTCATCTCTTACCATCTTCTTTCTCACATATCATATTCTAGTATACCACCTACTTTTTTTCTGGAACAAATCCACCTCAAGGATGTGTTCCAGATGTGTTCCTTGACATTCTTCCCTGGATTTTCACATAGTTAGCTCCTTCTTAGCTTTAGTGTCAACTCCCCAGAAAGGCCTTCCTTGATCATGCCATCTACAGAAGCCCCTGCCTAAGTCAATATATTACCCTGTTTTCTTTGTTCATATGACTTATCATCAGTTAAAAATTACCTTATTTGTTTATTGACTTATTGTCTTTTCCTCCACTAGACTGTAAGCTCCATAAAAGCAGGTGTCTTGTTCAACAGTGGATTCCCCAATACCTAGACACACAGCAAGTGCTCAGTAAATAGTAATGACTAAAGATTTGCCAAAGAAATGGAATGAAGGGATAGAGAACTGATGTTAGCAAGGTGTTCCAAAGGAATGAGGACCTTGGGATCTTTCCTTCACTCTGGAGAGGAGAAAAACATGAGATATGGGTGGCCCTTTTTCCTATGTAAAGAGTAGGTCCAAGATGCGGGGCTGGGGCCTATGTCAATGGTGCACAGTGATATTTACTGGCTCTGTCAATCAACAACTCTTTCCCAAGTTCTAATTTTGTTCCTAGTCTGGTGCTAGGTGCCGGAAGAGGGACCTTCTAGGATATTTAGTCTCCTTTCCTTAGAGAAATCTCTTTCATTGAAGACACAAACCATACACACAAAACAAGAGAACAAATGAATTAGAAGTAAGCAAGTATCAATTAAGAGGTATAAATAGAGGTGCCATCTCAGATTTCCAAGGCAAGCATCCCTTAGATTGAAGCAGATAGGTCTGGATTGGATTCTAGAAGAGAAAAATCAAAGATTTGTAATTTAGGTAGTGGACCTTGAAATCTGGTTAGATGACCAGAATCATAAGAAGAATAAGGTAGTCAGGACTTATTTGGGTGAAGGTAACTTTGGGTGAAGATGATGCACGCAGGACCTGTCAGACGGTCCTGGTAGAAATCTTCAGCAGGAATTCCAAGAGGAAATGTCTATCAGATCCTTGTTACGTAGGCAATTTGTGCTTTTTTAAATATTTTCAATCTATTGTATTTATTTTTCCTTTTCATGTTCAAACTGTACATTTGGGGCAATAGGCTCCTATGCCCTCGCCCCTTTTTAAGAGGTATCTGGGGAATGAACCCTGGACCTCCTACATGGGAAGCAGGCGCTCAAACCACTGAGCTACACCCGCTCCCCGCAATTTGTGCTTTAACCTTACTTACTTCTGGCTGGGTTTACCTTTTTCTACCTAATTTCTTTTGTTATAATTTTCTCATTTTTTTTAAATGAAAAAAATGTTTATATCTCTGTAAGACATATGACTTTTTGGAACAAGATGGGGTATAGTAAACATACATACACACATATATATATAAATATATATATCACCTTAGGCAAGAGGTCAGGATGACAGATGTGTTAGCCCCCATTTGCCTTTGCCCTGTCCAATCCTGTGAGGGAAGAATTATCAAATTCACTTTTATATGTGAGGAAACAGGCTTTGAGAAGATAAGGAAACTGCCCCAGGTAACAGGAGAGCAAGAACCAAATCCACATCTTTCTGACTTCCAAACCTATTCTCATCAACACAACAATACTTTCCCTCTTCAGATTGCCTCTGAAAGTCATAGAGTCAATGGGGGTTCAACTGCAAGGGTATCCTGGACAGAATCTGCTGCCCTAGCCTGGTGAGCCTGTGCATGTATTGGGGGTGTGTGTGCAATCTTCTTTCACCACCCCTGATCCCCTCAGGGAGTGGTGAGCCAGTGAAGGCTGCTCCTAACCCTTGGCCCTGTGCACCGGGGCCCAGCCAGCTCTTTCTCTAGTATAGTGCCCAGCACATAGTGGGAACTCAATCTAAATTGTACCAATGAAGTGCTTATATTTCCATTCCTATATGTCGGCTGGGGCTTTATATCAGCTGGGATGGACTCTTTCAGAGACAGCCTAGGGGCTACTGTTCCTATATTCTCACTCTCCAGATCTGTAGGATGCCAACACTCACTCATCAGTCTGGAGGCTGCTTTGTACCCTAGGACAGTGTGAGCAAGGCTGCTGAGTGCTGCTGGGGTATCTGTAACATAGCCATAGTAACTGGAACAAGGAAGAGAAAAGCAAAGGAAGAGAGTATGAGATAGGGTGAGAACCAGGAAAATAGCAGGGTTAGATTATTTTACTTGCCAAGGAACAAGGAGAACTAATACTAATAGGTAAAAGAAAAGAGGCAGATTTTGGCTTGGTATATAAGGAGAGGCTTTTTAAGCATCAAAACTGATCAGAGACAGAAGAAGCACCCTTTGCCAGTAATGAGATCCTGGTCACGGAAAGAATGCAACACAGACTGCATGATTACATGGCAAGATTACTTGAAGAGATTCAAACCTAAAAGGAAGACTGCATTAGGTGACTTCAAGGTCCCTTCCAATCAATAAAATGCAGCAGCAGGTTAGAGCTGGGGTGCCAGGAAGAGAGATAAGAGATGATGACGTTTGGGGCCTGGTGCTTGAGAGACTGGTGATACCATATGCAAAAAGAGAGACCATGAGAGGATCTTTCAATGCATTCTTCTCTTCCATTCCCTTTGCCTCCCAAAACTTTCTAGCTCCTGTCTTATACTCTTACATGATCCCTGATTAATGCTCCCAAAATTTGGTTCTCAGCATGTCACTTCCCTGCTTAAAAGCTTTTAATAACAACACTACCATTGCCACATCTCAGCAACTATTTTATATGGTTCAGCAAAGCATTTTTACATTTACTATCTCAATCAAACCTCATAACAATCTGAGAGGCACTAAAATCATTACCATATACATTTCAAAATCCAGCTAAGGCATACTATCCATTATTTGTATTTTCTGCTTCCATGCATTGGCTTATGCTATTTTCTTTATCTACTCTCCCCGCACCCCCCCGCCAATTCTAAATGTTCCAACCCTTCCCCTCTTTCAAGGCCCAAGTTAAATTTTAGCTTCTCTAGGAAGCAGCTAATCCCTAATAAGAGTGATCCCTTCCTCCTCTGAACTCCTTCAGTGATGATGATGATGATAATATTAGCTAATATTTATTAAGGATTTGCCAAGTTCCAGGCGGCATGCTAAGTGCTTTTCATGTATTATCTTCTTTTACTCTTTTTAAAACCATCTATACCTAATACCATGGATATTTGTATATGCATCTTCTTTCCTGTACTAGCTTACAAGGTCCTTGAAGACACAATCAGCATCTGAATCATCTCTGCTTTCTCCCATACCTAGCACAGGGCCTGGCACAGAGCAAGTGCTACATAAATATTTGTTCAATGAATAAATAAGTAATTCAGGCAGGCAGAGTTAAAGTTTACCTCCGAATACAAATGGTTCCCAAGCACCCTTAAACACCCAAGAAGCAGTCATTTAAACCCATATAATTAATGGGCTAAATTACAAATCATTCTTACTTTTCATTACACAGGTTTCCAGAGATCTTGACTAGAACACATTTTGTTAGTGTACTTTATGGATGTGAAAATGAAAAATACAAACACATAACACAACAAATTTCTTTTGGGGTACAAAATACTCTAGAATCCAGACTAGTCTTCTCTAGCCAATCCAAATTAGTCATGTTTTACAAGTTCCTCTCTTTCTTCTGTGCAGAAAGGATTATCAACTCTTTTACTGCAGGTCCACTGCTTTCTGGCCCTCTTGCTGTAGTTCCTAGAACAGTTATGAATACAGTAAATGATTGCTGATTGAGTGAAAGGCCTTTGTTGCCTACAATTTATAATCACTCATTACTGTTCTGGTGCTGTTGGTTCTGCTAAGCAGTCAGCACCTTTGGGGACCTTGCAAAGTCTCAGCTAATATGGCAATTAAGCTGCTGCCCTGAGATCTGAAAACTACCCTTTTCTCTTTATTTCTTGCAGGACCAAGAATGGAAAACTGATGAAAGTAAGGGCCAAAGAAATAGTCATTTCTGAAAGTCCCATTCCAGATTGTTGAATTTTGTGTAAGTGACTAAGAATTACAGTTTGTGAACAATTCCCATATTAAAATTCTTGGGTAATCCTAACATAAAATCAATCCTTTCACCAGAGGATCACAATTTTAATTTTCACTTAAAGAACTGCAAGTTCATTGTTCAAAACCAAGCCTGGTACAAAAATCATCAGTTGGCACTTTTCTCCCCCATGTTGAAGCAAAGATTAACAGCACAAATTCTGACACCCAAATTTTCTTTCAGAAAACCTAGGCTAAAATTAGGAGATTAAGAGCACAAAAGAAGAGTAGGGCAAAGTCAGACCTGCTGTAATCACCATCACAAAGGCTGGACCACCAGCAGACTGCAGTGTTTACTCAAAACCTTGTACTATCAATTAGTCCACTTAATTATCTCAGGATCTGCCAGCATAAGAGGCAATTTTTGAAGGCCTCCCTGGCTCCACTTTGTCTTTTATTCCTGCTGGTCATAAAAGGGGTTTCAGGACAAGCCTTCCTCAATTCTCTGATTCTGGTTGGCTTCTCCCTGAAGCCAGAACAGGCATTATGTGAATTACTCCATTATAACAACTACACTGTCTTCCTTCCCGGACATGGCTGCAACCTAGCACAGCAAATCTATTTAATGCATGTTACAAAGTGCTTCAACAGCCCACTGTCATTTATATTTAGAAATATAATTTCCACAAAGAAATGGGAAGCAGTACGAAATGGTCTGTAAATATGAGAGGTAAACAAATCTGTACCCTTCCCTTACAGGAAATATTGGGTGACTGAAGAATGAGAGGAAGAACAGCAACCGGGGGCCATTTCCCTTACCTCTTTCAGATACACAGCTTATAATGATGCTGCTAAGAATTTCCTAGGTAAATTAAGCCAGGAAACTATCCAAACTTTTCCCCCTAAAATAATCTGTTTTTGCAGCAAGAAATTTGCTGAGCAATTGGGGTTGGGGGAGGAAATCATATTGGGGAAAATGGATTAAGAATTGTTAGGAACCAACAAGAGTAAATCACTTATTTTTTAAAATCCAGTTGTGGGTGACAGGAACAATTATATTTCGGAAAGAGAGCGAGAGTGAGCAGGCACGCCAGAATTTGGGGTCCACTTAGATAATCCTTAGGCATGTCTAGGACCAAATTCATTCTTCTGTGGAAAACTGCTCCTTATATTTCCAAATTTGGGGACTGTACCACCTACCATTCAAAAATTTCAAGTCCGAAAACTGGGAGTCATCAAGTCCTATGCCATATCCCCTACATTTATTCTACCTTCTCTTAAATTAATTTGCATCATTCTACTACCATTGCCCCTACAGGAAGGACCTCAACATTTCTGATCTGGATCATGTGAGAGCCTCTTCATTATTCCTTCTGCCTCTAGGCTCATGCCACTCGTCATCTCTATACTTTTCAAGAGTGATCACTCCATAATAGAAATTTGTTATATTCCCTCTTAAAAAAACTTCAGTGGTTTTCGACAGTGCTGGTCTAGCACACAAGCTCTTTTCTCTCTTTGAGCCTCTCAAGAACTAACATTTATTAAGCTCATCTCCTGCCTCTTTCCCAGAGTGTTGCTTTTTGAGTTGCCCCAAAGTGGACCCTAAAACAAGGAAATGGGTGTAAGTAGTTTATTTATGAGGAAGCAGAGAAGAGCAACAGAGAAGGGAGGAAAGCTGATAAAGGATGTGTTAATGAACAGGTACCAGCTGGGGTCCCTCTGAGAATCTGTATAGAACACACTTCAGAATTGTCTACTCAGGGTTAGGGAAACTGGGATACTATATACCAGTTTATTGTTTGGGGGTCATTCCTGAGGGTGTAAACTTCTCTGCAATTCTGGCAAGCAGCTTCTTGTCCAGAGAACATCCTTAGGCAGAAAGGAAGCTGCTGGTGGGTGACCTCCAGGGTGGACCAAAAAGATGTGGGCAAGGCACCAACATCTGTTATACCATGCAGTGTACAATTTATACACTTTTCCTTAATCATTTTTTCCCCTCCACTTGTTCGTTTGCTGATCCTTTAAGATCCAGCCCATTGGAGCCTTCCCCGACCTCTGGGAGTGCTTAATTCCTCCTCTGTGCACATTCTCCTCTACTGCAGCTCTTATGCTGTAGCTATTTGCTTACAAATCTGACCCCACAGTAGGTACTGAGTTCCTGAAGGCACTATTTCTAGTTCCTAGCTTGTTGTCTGGCACAGGGCAGGTGCTCAGCAAATGTCTACTGAACAAGGACATGACTTTGTGCACTAAAGAGAAGAGGATCCTGTTTTCCATATATGAAATTGAGAAAATCTTCAAAGAAATGAAATATATGATTCCACATTTTGAATATTATAAACTTAAATGTGAAGGAGGAAGCACCAAGGTAGGAATCTTGGGTCTTAATTTAAGTCAGTTTGGCTCAGGTGCTTTACCTGTTAGACAAGGGGGTTGAAGGACTTTTTAAGCTTCTTTCACATTCCAGATTTCAAGCTACTACTGCATGTAAGTGAAAGCTGAAGCCCACAAACTGTAAAACAACCAAATATGGAAATGCTTGTAAATTTGTAATATTCATCTTGATTCAAGGGAAGAGTACAGGTGATACAGACTTGAGACGCTGGCATGTATATAATACTGAATATACAAAAGAGCTAGTGTGGGAACAGGTCTCCTGGGTGAGAGGACACTCCCCAGGGAGTGTCCTGTCCACTGCACGGGAAGTAGCTGAGAAGCATGCAGCCTCCAAGCTGGCAGGTGCTGATGCCCTGGATGGAGTCCAGTTATGCTGTCAGGCTCTGTGTAGTATGGTACCATCTGACCCTACTTAGGTCACTAAGTAGCCACTTCCTGAGCATTCACCTAATCCCCGGAGGGTGGGCTCTGCCAGCATTTCTAGATGGGGAACAGACTAATTTGAATGCAGGTGATGTTTGGCATGCTTGACATCTCAGACAGTCTTAATCTTCTTAGAAAGGTGACTGGGAGTGGAGGGATCCGGTAAGAGTAAGGAAGAATAGATAGGGTTAGGGGTCTTACGTATAATGGACTGAAAAATGTTGAGAACGTTCATCTTAGAAAACAAATAGTCTCTTGAAATATTCTGAAAATAGCTGCAAGCATCCATGGTATACTGAATATGGATAGATAATACTTCTTTAAGCACCTAGACTTTATAAATTTCAAATAATTAGCTTTCTCCTTGACAAATCCCTAATATATATATATTATTTGAATGCAGTGCTGTTTAGAATTAATTTAATTGCAAGAAAATTGTTTCACTGAATATCCTCAACATACCTGAGGGATATGTCATATTCCTATAAGAAACACTGAATCACTATTGTAATGATTCTTACTTGGTGGGAAGGGGAGAGAAAAAAACACCCAGGGAGGTTATTCTTGCTCCTCTTAGAGAATTGCTGTTTTTGAGGATAGTCCAAGGGTGGGATAGGGGTCTAAACAGCCAACCACACCAACTGTAGCCCCTGGCATAATGACTGTCACCATGCCCATGTTTGACTTCAAGGAGTTATTGTTTTTGGATGCCCCTTCCGCCCCCCATTCATAGGGGTACCTTGAAAGAAGGCAGAGAGGGGAAAAATAAACCTAGGAGACAATGTAATTGAAAACAAGCGAATGGTCGTTGTGGATACTGTGAGGCTGTGCTTTGTCATGCTGAGGGCCTGGTTTGGTCCAGTCTAGGCTTTGTAACTGACTCTGACTCAAGGAGAATTACTAGACTCCTCTGGACCTCAGTGGGAGAGCAACTGTATAACCTCTAATATCTCTTCCAGCAATGATAGTCAAATTTATGACATCAACAAGAAAAATAGACTCTGGTCAGAGCCTGTGGCCAGGGAAATGAGAAATGTAATACAAGTCTCAAAATGAAAAGCCTGTAAGGACAGAGGAAGGACAAAGATGACAAAGAGGAAAGGGGACAAAGGTGACCACCTGCATACCTCTGAAATGACCCCAAGACAAGTAAAATTTAAGAGATGCTTCAAAAGTTGAGTCTAGATTGAGACTGAGTAAGAGGCCTTACCTTCCAGTGACAGCAAAGCACAGCATGCACATTCCATGTAAGAGTCCTGCAGCATGATGCAGAAATGTGGCCATCTTGGGATTCTCGTCGACTGGGCCTTGCACTGAGAGGAAGCAGCCACACAGCTTGTCAATCAGACCTATGTTCACCACGTAGCTAGAAGAGGGGAGAAATGTGCATTATCAATCTGCAGAGGCCAGCAACATCTTCACCCTCAATGATAAATTTCACCAAACATAGGCCTGGATCCCTCAAACAGGCAAACATTGCAGAGGTTTGAATAAAGCTTCTCAAGTAACAATATCCTTAAATTTAGGCCTGAATAATCAGCTATTTCCTTTAGGTGATTCTTTTCTCTGTTTTTTTTTTTACTATTCTGATGCTATTTTTCAAGAAAGATGGATGAAAATGATTATCTGAGCATTCTTCTTACAGGTCTAAAGAGTCTGACAATAGTTGAAATGATTTATTATGACCTCTGTACTTGTAGAACAGTACTTTTTAAAGTCTAGAGAGCCAAATTCACCAGAATGCAGGAATTCAGAAGATAAGATGATGATACCCAGACACAATCTTGTTACAATATAAGCTTCTAGTGTCACTGTAGGTTCTCCATTTTTAAAAACTGTCACCATTAAGAAAATAACAAACAGTGAGAATCTAATTGCTTTCTGTTATGAAAAGTGCCAGTCTGATGGTTGACAATGACATTTAAGAATTCACTTTCATCTTTTCAGTCCATTAGACAAAATTCTAGAGCTGTTTATTAAACTGGACTGACAATAGTAGAGCTCTTTTATTACTTCACAAAACAGCAATCACTGAAAGTAATATTTTAAAACCATAAATGACCCTGTAGATAATCAGCATTAGCTCAGAAATTTTATACTGATTCAGAGCTACTGCATTTACATGTATGAAAAGGGTGGGATTGTGAATATGGAAATCTTGAAAATCAACAGATGTTAACTTTCATTAATATGTACAAAGGAATTGATATCAATACACTTTTTTTTTTTTTTTT
>JAQZBX010004196.1:16085-27081 GCA_029593785.1 Cabassous unicinctus | reverse complement strand
TCTCTTATAATGATGGAAACCAACAGACTGATATATGCACAGACTGAGGATCTTATAATTTGATTTTATGGAATTAGACTTTAAAAAATTGGCTTTTATATTTGCATAGTACTTTTCAACTTAGAAAGTGTTTTTGCATTAATCAGCTCAATAAATCATCCTAAGAATCCATGAGGGAGCAGACCAAGACAGCTTGGGTTTTTTTCTGCCCAGCACATTCTCTTCTCCTATCCCATGTGGTCCTGGTGGGGTTGTTAAATATGGTACACTCCTGCTAAGAAGGAGTGAGCATGTGTTCCAGTATAGCCAAAGTAATCATCACCCTGGGATGACCAATCAGCATCTTCTCTGGGGTTTCTGTATGGCTATAAGAAAGAAACTCTTTCCATGGGGAGTACCTAAATTGAGGATATGAGTCTGGGGATTGTTGGTCACTAGCTTACTTGTTATATGGAGAACACTGGCCTATAGAATGAGCAGAGTTGAGATAGAGAGAGAGAGAAAGAGAGAGAGAGAGAGGGAAGGAGAGAGAGGAGGAGGGGGAGGGGGAGGGACAGGGAAAAATTACTTTTTCTAATTATCTAAGTAATATAGGTTCATCATGGAAATTTATATAGTACCAAAAAGCAGAAAGAAGAAAAAATTGCCCATAATTTCGCCATCTAAAGATAACCAAGTTTGATGTTTCCTTTCATGTTTTTCTATTTGATTGTCCCTTACACAATTGACATTATACCAAATTCCTCTCAACTATTTTAGGCACTTTTCTATGTCTAATTAAAATATTAAAATATCTTTGTAAGTGTTATATTTCAAATCTTTAAAAATTATATTTTTGAAAATTTTGAACATACACCAAAAGTAGACCTAATAGAACAAATCCTCATGCACCCTGCCCTGACCACTAGAACTCATAGTCAATCCCACCCATTCATACCCCACTACCTCATATTGCATGTTTAAGCAAATTTAAGACATCCTATCATTTCATTTGTAAATGTTTCAGTTTGTATCTCTAAAAAATAAGGACTTTTAAAAAGATAACTACAGCACCAGCACTGCATCTAGAAAATAATAATTTTTCATTATCGAATAACTAGTGTCCCAATTTTCAAGTCTCATAAATGTCCTAACATTTAAAATAGATTTTTAAAAATTAGGATCCAAATAAGAACCATATATTGAAACTGGTTGATATGTCTTTTTGAGTCTCTTTTCATCTGTAGTATGCTCCTCTATCTCTCTTTTCTTTTCCTAGCAATTTATTTGTTGATGAAACCTGGTTGTTTGATAGTTTCCCACAATCTGAATTTTGCTGATGACATCCCTGTGGTGTCATTTAACATACTTCTCTGAACTATGTATTTCCTATAAAATGATCTAGATTCTAGAGCTCTAACTGGATTCATAAACATCATTTTTTAATGGCTCATAATATTCTACCAGTGGAATATTTTTGGAACTTTTGGTTGTTTTTGATATTCACTATTATAAACCATGTTGTGATGAACATTTTGCATACAAATCCTAGTCGGAATTTCAGAATATTTCCCAGAAGTGGTATTACCGAGTCAAAGAGTATGCATATTTTTAGGGTTCTTGATATATATAGTCACACTATATTCCAAAAACTTTGATCAATTTACAATCCCATCAGTAAGGTATGAAAAAAGCCATTTCATTTATGAGAAGGTTGGTGCTACTAAACCCATTTGATACATAAGGAAACGAAGGCTGAAGGACTGCCCAAGCAGGAGAGCTAGAATGTCCTAACGTCTTCTGACTCCTGATAAGAGTCTTTTCACTAATACATTGCTTCTCTGTGGCATTTTTTTGGTCCTTATTGAGGTCTGGATATTTTAAACAAGGATGAAAAATTATTTTTGAGACTAAAATAGTGACCACTCATAGCCTCAAAACCACCTGGTCTCAAGAGGAACATGGTTTAAACAGGGTGTCTGTACTGGCCTTGAAATAGCCAGAAAGAGGAAAAGAAGTCAGAATGAGTAGCAATAAAAAGCAAAGAAAAGCCAAACCAAACTAAACCAAAAACATTACTGTTGAGCGTGGGATACTTTCTGAGCACTGTTTCCTTTGGGGTTACCTGAGGGCCACTATGGTGCCCACTAATGAATCTGACTGATATTTTTCTAAACTGCCTAGATCTTGAGCTCCTGCACAATCAATCTTTAGATGACTGACTAAGGAAGATGTGGATACCAAATGGCTCTAAAAGGTCACTGCAGAGAAATTAATTTTGTCAACTTTAGAGTTTTGAGGGAAAAATATAGAATATTCTAATGGATGGTAGGATTAAATGCAACATATCTTTTATAATGTAACTGTTAGGTTGAAATTTTAATGTTGTGACTGTTACCACACCCAGAATGAAAATCTTTATTTTTATAGAAACTGTCAGTCTTCCTGGAATACGCATCCTAGGAATCATGCTGCTGTGAGTGCTCCAGTAAATGGGTCTTTCCATTTGCCTTACTATTTCAGAATTAAAATGAATCTCTCTACAGATTTCCATCACTGAAATTCACAAACTAAAAGGGACTTCTTTGTTACTCTTCTTTGTCCACCCTTGTCCAGCCATCCATCCACATCCCAACTTAAATATTGCTGTTCACCAGGATTCTATCCCTGACCTAGGTTTAGTAACTTTAGTAAGTTTGGAGTAAACTTATGTAATTCCATGGTTTCAATTCTAATATGCTAATAACTCCCAATTCTCTATCTCCAGGCCTACTTCTTTTTTGAAGTTCTAGTTTCTGGATATTTTCCCTTGGGGGTTCCAAGACACCCCTACAATGATATGTTCAAGCAAAAATTCATTCTCTTTTCTGGAAATCTCCTCTCCACATATGCTTATTTAAGTGAATGTTACCATTCATCCCCTTAAGTGACGCAAGAAATATGAGGATAAACATTTGTAATCAGTATTATCCATTCAATAATTCCCAAGTATGATGCTGATGCTGAGTTCCAGGACCTCTTAAAGTAGAGGCTGACACATTATTTCTACATGATATGATTAAAACTAATCATATAATAGATGTATGTTCAAAGTATTACTACAGTATAACATGAAGGTCTAATTTTGGCTGAATGGGCCAAGAAGAGCTTTTTGGAGAAAGTAGCATTGTTAAATCTTTAAATGAATTCACTAGGTAGACAAGGTTGAGGTAGAGGTTAATTTTACCTCTAAAATAGTCTTGATTTTTTCTAGTTTCCACTCCAGTTGTTACTGCTGTAGTTGTTCAAGGTTCTTTCTTACCAAGCTTTGTTACTGTGTGATCTTGGAAATGTGAACTGCCCTAAATCTCAGCCAATTCATCTTTGAACTAGGGATAATAATACCTACCCCACACAGTGAAAATGGTCCCTTTCATACATAGCTAATTCATGTTTTCCTTCATTATAGGGAAATGTTCTAATTCTACCTTTACATTTTTTTCTGTTCCACTTCTCTTATATATTTGGGTAGACAGTTATTTTAACTCTGTTGTCTATCTGCCACATCTCTTATGTTTTTGTGACATCTTTGTGACAATCTTTGTCCTTTCTCTTGCTATTTTTTTGTGATTTCTTTTTACAGGAAACTTTTTAATTGAGATTAAATTACAAATAATAAATGCACAAAACTTATGTGTTTGTTCAGCAAGTTTTGACAATTGTATATACCCATGTAACCACCAATCAAAACGACATATACAACATTGTCATCTTAAAAGTTCCCATGTTTTCCATTCAATCCTCTCCCACCTCCAAACAAAGGCAACAACTTTAATTTCTATTGCTGCTCTTGAACTTCATATAAATAGAATCATCCAGAATGCTCTTTGTGTCTGGCTCCTTCTGCTAAACATGCCTTTGAAATTCATACATATTAGTGTCTGAATCAGTAGTTCTTTCCTTTTTGTTGGTTAGTATTCCATTGTATGAATATACAAGTTTGTCCCTTCTCTTATTAATAAACATCTGGGTTACTTAACATTTGGGTTGTTATAAAAAAGGAGGCTATTAAAATTCATTGGCAAGTCTTTTTGTAGTCATGTGTTTTCATTTCTCTTGGGTAAATACCTAGGAGTAAAACTGTTGGGTCATAGGATAGATATGTGTAATTTTATAAGAAACTGCTAAATAGTTTTCCAAAGTGGTTGCACCATTTTATTCTCCTAGGAGCAATAAATCAGAACTACATTTGGTATTATTATTATTTTTAATTTTAGCTATTCTAATGGATTTGAAACGGTACCTTGCTGTCCATTTATCTTGCATATTCTTGATGACTAATAATATTGAATACCTTTTCAAATGCTTATTGGCTGTTCATACATCTTCTTTTGCTTAGTATTTCTATCCTATGAGTTCTTTCCTATCCCCAAATCACAAAGATATTCTCCTGTGTTTCCTGCTAAAAGTCTTATGGTTATAGTTTTTATATTTAGGTCTATGATCCACTCAAATCAGTTCTGTATATGGTGAGAAATTAATTTTCTCTCAAATGAATATCCATTTGTACCACAGAATTAACTTGATCCCTTGATGAGTTTCAATTGATTGTATATGTGTGTGTCTACTTCTGGGCTTTCAATTCTGTTTTGATCTATTGGTCTCTCTCCTTACACCAATACTACACTGTTTTGATTATTGTAATTATACAGTAAACCTTAAGATCAGGTAAGTCCTATGACTATTATTCTTTTTCAAAATTGTTTTGAGTATTTAGATATTTGGCATTTCCACATAAATTTTAGAGAAATAACTTGTTCTTTAAAAAGCCTAATAGGATTTTGATTGGGTTTGCACTGAATCTATGAATCAATTTAAGGAGAATTGACATCTTGACAATACTGAGTCTTCTGACCCATGAACACGATATGTATCTCTATTTAGGTATTCCTTAATTTCTCTCTGTAATACTTTGTAGAGGTGTTGCAACTCTTTCATTAGATTTACTTGGAGATATCTGATACTTTCTCATGCTATTATAAATAGTATTAAAAAATTTTACAATTCTTAATTATTTGTTGCTGGTTCATAAAAATACAACTGATTTTTGTATAAACTGTATTAGACCTTATATTCTTTATCTTACTAAGATCACTAACTATTAGTTCTAGTATTTTTTTTTTTTTTTTGTAGATTACATAGCTTTTTACATATGTAATCATTATACTGCAAATAACAATAGTTTATTTTGTCCTTTGATAAAAGATTTGGGTTTTCCTAAGCTTTATGCCTTTTCAGTTTATTTTCTTCTCCTTACTGTACTAGCTAGAACTTTCAGTACAATGTTGAATAGAAATGGTGAAAGTGGACAGTCCTTGTGTATTCCTAGCATTAGGGGAAAAGTACTCAATGTTTTATGATTACATATGATTTGGCTATTTAACAGTAGTTTTTCTCATCTATTCCTAATTTGCTAAGTTTTCTCTCTTTAAAATATCATGACAAATGGATGTTGTATTTTGTCAAATGCTTTTTCTGCATCTACCGAGATGATCACACAGTTTTTTTTTTTTTTTTTTCCGGTCAGTGGAGACAACAATTCTCCATAAGTCTCTTATTCTTCTGTATGTTCTGAGAGCAGGTGCACTGACAGCTATGGTTCTGGACTGGTTCTGTTTGTATAGTGAACACCCTTGAAAGACAGAGATGGTGTCTCCCTCTACAGCAGAGGACAAATGTTTGCTGTCCAGTATAATAAAGATATTATCTCACTCCCAGACAAGGTTGAGGAGGTCTACTTTCAGCCTTCTATAAAAGATTTGGGTTTCCTAAGCTTGGGATTCCTCAGCTGTGATGCAAACCCACTCTGTGGTACTTTGTTACAGTAGTCCTGGCAAATTAAGACAGACTCTTTTTTATTTACTCACATATTTACCTTTTCTGGAGTTCTTCATGTTTTCCTAGAGAGCTAAATTTCCATCTAGTGTCATTTTCCTTCAGCTTAAGAAGCTTCTTTAAACATTTCTTGTAATGCATGTTGGCTGCAGTGAATTCTTTTATCTTTTTAAAAAAATCTGCATATATCTTTATTCCATTTCCATTTTTTTGTATGAAACATAGTTTTTAATTTGTAATAGGGGTAGTCACTTTTTAAAAATTAAAAAAGTTTTATTGTGGTAACATATATACAACACAAAATTTCTCATTTTAACCCCCTGCAAGAGTGCAATTCAATATTAATTACATTCACAACATTGTGTTACAATCACCACCATCCATTAACAAATTTTTTCATTAACCCAAACAGAAACTATGTACCCATTAACAATAAGTCCCTAGTCCCCCTCCCTCCAGTCCCTAATAACCTCTAAGTCCCTAATAACCTCTAACCAACTTGTGTCTTTATGAATTTGTTTATTTTAGATATTTCATTTAAGTGGAATCATATAATATTTGTTCTTTTGTGCCTGGCTTATTTCACTTTAGCATAATGTTTTCAAGGTTCATCCATGTTGTAGCATGTATGAGCAATTCATTCCTTTTTAAGGCTGAGTTACATTCCATTGTATGGATATACTACATTTTCTTGATCTAGTCACCTGTCTATGGACACTTGAGTTGTTTCCACCTTTGGCTATTGTGAATAATGTAGGTATGAATATTTGTGTACAAGTGTCTGTCTGAGGGCCAGATTTCAACTCTTTGGGCTATATACCTAAGAGTGGAATTGCCAAGTCATATGGTAATACTATACTTAATTTTTTGAGGAACCGCCAAACTGTTTTCCATAGTGGCTGTATCATTTTACATTCCTATCAACTATGAATGAGGGTTCCAAATTTTTTGCATTCTCACTAACACTTATTTTCCATTTTTAAAACAATAGCCAATCCAAGTAGGTGTGAAGTGGTATATCATTGTGGTTTTATTTGTATTTCTCTAATGGCTAATGATATTGTGCATCTTTTCATGTGCTTATTAGCTATTTGTATATCTTCTTTGGAGAAATGTCTATTAAAGTAGTTTGGTCATTTTTAATTGGGTTGTTTGTCTTATTGTTGTTGAGTTGTACAACAAAAGTGTTTAATTTTGAGGAGGTCCCTTTTATCTATTTTTTCTTTTGTTGCTTGTGCTTTGGGAGTAAGTTTTAAGAAACTACCACCTACCACAAATTTGAAGATGTTTTCCTACATTTTCTTCTGGGAGTTTTATGGTTGTCGCTTTTATATTTAGGGCCTTGATCCATTTCGAGTTAATTTTTGTAAAAGGTGTGAGATAGGGGTCCTCTTTCTTTCTTTTGGATATGGATATTTAGTTCTCCCAGCACCATTTGTTGAATAGACTGTTCTGGCCCTGCTAGCTGGGCTTGACAGCCTTGTCAAAAATCACTTGACTATAGATATGAGGCTCTATTTCTGAGATCTCAATTTGGTTCCATTGGTCTATTTGTATGTCTTTATACCAGTACCATGCTGGTTTTTTTTTAAACCACTGTAGCTAAGTAATATGCTTTAAAGTAAGGAAGTGAGAGTCCTCCAACTTCATTCTTCTTTTTAAGACATATTTGGCTATTCAGGGCCTCTTACAGTTCCAAATAAATTTGATAATTGGCTTTCCCATTTCTGCAAAAAGTGCTGTTAGGATTTTTATTAGGATTGCAATGAATCTGTAAATCAGTTTGGGCAGAATGGACATCTTAATGATATTGCTCATCAGTAGTGTATAGAAATGCTATTTTTTTTTTTTTAAAGATTTATTTATTTATTTATTTATCCCCCCCTTGCTGCTTGTGCTGCTGTGTCCATTCGCTGTGTGTCTTCTCTGTGTCTGCTTATCTCCCCCTTGCTGTGAGGTCTTGCCGCATCAGCCCAAGGCGCCGCGCGAGCCGGCCTGCCCTCACAAGGAGGCGCCGGGAAGCGAACCCGGGGCCTCTCATATGGTAAACGGGTGCTCTATCCATTGTGCCACACCCGCTTCCTGCCGTGAGGTTGCTGCATCAGCCCACCACACCGCTCAGGCCGGCGTGCCCTCACAAGGAGGCCTCGGGAGGCGAACCCGGGCCTCCCATATGGTAAACGGGGGCTCTATCCACTGAGCCACACCTGCTTCCCTAGAAATGCTATTGATTTTTGCATGTAACTCTTATATCTCACCACTTTTACTAAACCTGCCTATTAATTCTAGTATTTATATAGTGGATTTTTCAGGATTTTCTAGATATAGTATCATATCATCAGCAAGTAGTGCAAGTTTTATTTATTCCTTTCCTATTTGGGTGCCTTTTTTTCTTTATCTAACCTAATTGTTCTAGCTAGAACTTCTAGCACAATATTGAATAACAGTGGTTATAGTCGGCATTCTTGTCTTGTTCCTGATCTCACTGGAAAAGCTTTCAGTCTTTCACTATTGAGTACAATGCTAGGTGTAGGTTTTTCATATATGCACTCTACCATATTGAGAAAGCTTCCTTCTATTCCTATCTTTTGGGGAGTTTTTTTTTTTTTTTTTTAATCACGAAAGGATGCTGTATTTTGTCAAATGCATCAATCAGGAGGATCATGTGATTTTTCTTCTTCAATTTATCAATGTGGTTTAATGCAATAACTGACTTTTTTGTGTTGAACCACCCTTGTATATCTGGGATAAAACCCACTTGATTGTGGTGGATAATTCTTTTAATGTGCTTTTAGATTCAGTTTGCAAGTATTTTGTTGAGGATTTTTGCATCTGTGTTCATTAGAGAAATTGGTCTGTAATTTTCTTTTTTGTTGTTGTTGTATCTTTATGTGGCTTTGGGTTTAAGGTGATGTTGGCTTCACAGAATGAGTTTGGTAGCATTCTTTTCTGTTCGATTTTTTTGAAGAGCTTGAGCAAGATTGGTATTAGATCGTCTTTGAATGATTGGTAGAATTCATCTGTCTTGGGCTTTTCATCTTTGGGAGGTTTCAGTGTACGTTGTTCGTGTGTTTCTAGGAATTTGTTCATTTCATCTATGTTGTCTAATTTTTTGGCATACAGTTGTTCATAGAATCCTCTTATGATCTCTCTTATTTCTGTGGGGTCAGTGGTGATGTTTCTGATTTTATTTATTTGCATCTTTTTTTCTTTGTCATTCTACCTTAGGGTTTGTTGATATTGTTGATTTTCTCAAAGAACCAGCTTTTGGTTTAGTTGATTTTCTCTCTCTCTTTTTTTTTTTTTTGGTATCAATTTCATTTACTTCTGCTCTAATCTTTGTTATTTCTTTCTTTCAGCTTGATTTGGGATTGGTTTGCTGATCTTTTTCTAGTTTCTCTAGTTGTTCAGTTAATTCTTTGATTTTCACTCTTTCTTCTTTTATAATATAGGCTGTTAGGGCTATAAATTTCCCTCTAAGCACTGCCCTCACTGTATCCCATAAGTTTTGATATGTTGTGCTCTCATTTTCATTCATCTCGAGATGTCTACTAATTTCTCTTGCAAGTTCTTCTTTGACTGGATGATGGTTTAATAATAGTGTGTTGTTTAGCCTCCATGTATTTGCAATTTTTCCCTTTTCCTTCCTATTTTTAAAATTTCCACCTTCATTTCATTATGATAAGAGAAGGTACTTTGTATAGTATCAATCTTCTTGAATTTATTGACAGCTGTGTTGTGCCCCAAAAGGTATATCCTGGAGAAATATCCATGATCACTTGTGAACAATGTATAACCTGCTGATGTGGGGTGCAAAAACTTTTGGTTTTGTTGATTCTCTATTGCTTTTTGTTCTCAATTTCATTTATTTCTGCTCTGATCTTTATTATTTCTTTCCTTTGGCTTCGTTTGTGATAGTTTGCTGTTGTTTTTCTAGTTCCTCCAGGTGTGCAGTTAGGCCTTCAATTTTAGCTCTTTCTTCTTTTTTTTTTTATTCTTTTTTAATGTAAGCATTGTAGGCTATAACTTTCCCTCTCAGCACTGCCTTTGCAGTGTCCCATAGATTTTATGTTGTGGTTGTCATTTTCAATTAATCTCAAGATATGTACTGAATTCTCTTGCAATTTCTTCTTTGACTCACTGATTAAGAGTTTGTTGTTTAATCTCCACATATTTGTGAATTTTCCTTTTTCATCTGTTATTATTTCCAGCTACATTCCATTCTTATCAGTGAAAGTGTTTTGTATAATTTCAATCTTTTTAAATTTATTGAGACCTGTCTTGTGACCCAACATATTGTCTATCCTGGAGAAGGATCCATGAGTGCTTGAAAAGAATGTATATCCTGGTGTTTTGGTGTAATGCTCTATAAATGTCTATTAGGTCAAGTTCATTTATCATATTATTCAAGCTCTCTGCTTCTTTATCCTCTGTGCAGATGTACTATTCAATGCTGAGAGTGGTATTGAAGGCTCCAACTATTATTGTAGAGACATCTATCTCTCCCTTCATTTTTGCCAGTATGTGCCTCATGCATCTTTGGGCATCCAGGTGAGGTGCATAAATATTTATTATAGTTATTTCTTCTTGGTGAATTGACCCTATTAGTAATACATAATGACTTTCTTCGTCCCTTTTAACAGTTTTGCATTAAAAAACTGTTTTGTCCAATATTAGTATTGCTAATCCAGCTCTTTTTTGGTTGCTGTTTGCATGGAATATCTTTTTCCAACCTTTCACTTTCAACCTGGTTGTGTCCTTATGTCTGAGGTGAGTCTCTTGTAGACAGCATATAGATAGCTCATAATTTTTATCCATTATATCGGTCTACATCTTTTGATTACAGAGTTGAAGCCATTAGCATTCAATGTTGTTACTGTAAAGGCATTACTTATTTGTCCATTTTGTCCTTTGGCTTTCTGTTGTCATATCTGACTATTGTCTGTCTTTTTTAATCTTTAATTTATCCTTTCTAATTAATCTTCATTTCTACACTCTTCTCCAAGTCTCTCACCCTTGTTTTTTCCTTTCAGACTGCATTACTTCCTTTAGTATCTCTTGTAGTTCTGGTCTTTTGGTAACATACTCTCTCAGTTTTTGTTTGTCTGTGAAGACTTTAAACTCACCCTCATTTTTGAAGGAT
>JAQZBX010004196.1:0-10248 GCA_029593785.1 Cabassous unicinctus | reverse complement strand
CTCTCTTATACCAGATAAGGAGAAGGAAGGGATGTATGACAGGGAGCAGGGAGATGTGCCCTACTCCAGCTCTACCTTAGGGGGATAGAGAACAGCTCCAAGGACTTGCTGAAACCCTCTCCACTCAACTCACAAAGCTAGAGATATAAACTAATAAAAAATGCCCAGGTTATGCCAGGGGATACGGTGAGGTTTCTTGTCAGTTCATATATTGGAAAGTGAGAAAGAAAGCATGGACATGATTAAACATGTACTATATGCTACACTAGGCAGGCTTGAGATACGGTTTGTGGTTCTACACAGAAGCATCATCAAATCAACTAACAATGCATTATCGATATGAAAATAATATTCACCAAAGTGATTCAAGTTAGAGAAAGAGAAGCATGGGTTTGTTCTCAGGGACTGTGGTTGTCAATCATTCTTTTTAAGTCAAATGAATTAATCTGTTTGGCAGATTTCACTGCTTTTTAAACATTATTTTTCTAATACCTCCCTCCTTTAAGAAGGATCTGGTAACTAAAATAATATTTACGTACTTTCCCCCAGAAGTCCCACTGGAATTACATTGAAGCATTTGGCTGGGCCTTCTGCGTCATCACAGCTGAGGCACGTGGCTGAGTTGTATGGATGACAAGAATGCAAGCTTACTGTATCACAGGGTAGCCCAAGGGAGAATGCTGGGACAGAAAGGCATTCATCAGCAGAGAGGGCTACGGTCTACAATGGCTATAAGGACCTGGAGAAATTGAATGGGATCAAGCAACTGAGGGAAAGGCCATGGAGGGTAAAAGTCAAGAGCTATAAGATAAATGGTTGTGGACCCAAAGGTTCTGTGCTCTCCAGCAATAAATATGCTTGGGGAAAGAGGGCAGGCAGATGGAAGGGGTAAGTGAACAAAGTAATCAAGGGTAAGAAAGATACTGAATGAAACAACTGCTCCCCAGAAAGCACTACAAGAAACCAGAGGAATTTTATGAACTATGAAAGAAGCAAATGCAGAGGAGGGCATTCTCTTCCTCCTTTTAACCTACCATAAGCTTCAGAGAGCAAGAAACTGCATAGATTTTGGGAGCCAGAGATCAGAGCAGACCACCGAAGAGTTGGTGATAAGTGGGAGAGGTAATTGATTAATACCAGATGGAACCCTGTTGGGAAATTAAATGTCCTGCCTGACTTAAAATTCATGAGGGAAAAAAGAGTTCAGGTGCCAGAGCAGGAGTAAATTTCTCTGCAGAAAAGGTGACCTTAGAAGGAAGCAGGGCTGACCTTGAACAGGTGTCAGAAACTGCCACATTTGTGCAGTGGAAAGCATACAGGTGTTGGAAATCTAGCTAGACCCGTTTTGGTCTCAGTTCTGCATACTTTTAAACTTATTTATTAGATAATCTTAGGGAAAGCAACCTCTTAGAGCCTCAATTTCCTCCTCTATAAAGTTTGAATTAGAAGACCTACCTTTACAGGGCAAATGTAAGCATTAGAGCCTCTTCTACAATACTTGAAAAGTAATGTAGAATATAGTATAATGGTAGTTATTATTATTTTAAGTTTGAAGCAAATTCATAACCAGAGATGGCCTGAGATAGGTGAATTCTCAGAAATTCCTTGGGTTGGAAAGAGTTGATAATAAGAACACTGTAAAAGCTAGGACACCTTATATTTTAATACCAAATATCTAAATATCAAGAATAGAATGACAGCTGAGCTCTAACTATGTTGCTTTTCATGAATAATATTTTCCTTCTCTCTACAAAATGTGGTGTATTCTCTACCAGGAACTGTGGATGAGATTATGAGAACCACCGGCATCATATGGACCCTGAGATTTAAATTATTTTAATATAATTTTTTTTTTTAACAAAGAAGAAAGTTTTAAGAAGTCTAACAATTTTACCTGATGAGATCCTGAACTCGACTGTTAAAAGTATCACCACCTTGTGAGAGTTTGTTTTTCATTTCCTGTGTTGATATTTTTGGTGTAGCTGGCCGGCTGGTTCCATCTGGTCGATTGGCAATCAGGCAACCAAAAACCACAGCACTGACTTTGAGAAGTCCAGTTATCAAGCCTTCAAATACTTGCTTATTCGTATTTCTTCCCAAAATAGCATTATTTTCATCTGGAACATAAACCTAGATTTAAAAAAAGTACAGTAATTGAGTTTTAATGAAACCACCAAAAATGGACAGAGATGATTTAGAAAATTTTTGGAATCATAAATAATTTTGAAATTCTGTAAGTGGCAATCTGAAATGTTCAAGAGTATAGATTCTAAAGTTGGACTGCTGAGTTCAACTTCAACTTTGCCCTCACTAACTGGGTGACCTTGGACAGGATACGACTCTCTACGCTTCAGTTTTCTCATCTAATAAGGGACAGTGAGACTACATAGGGTAGTTTTAAGGATTAAATGAACTAATGCACATAAAATGCTTATGAGCACATGCCTAGGCACACAGTAAGTGCTCAATGAATATTATTTATTCAATTGAAATTTATATTAATTCAGAAAACAAACCAATTGGTAAACTGACAGCACTGATTTTTGTTAAAGTGAATTTTAAAAATGTAATCTAAATTCCTTTATTAGTATGAAATTTGCATTTATTTCAAAATGCCAAAAGAGTTCATTTCCCAGTAAACAGAGTCACATTCAGCCCTCTTTGTGTATAGTTTACAGGACAAGTTGGAGCTTGGAGCCAAAACCTGGGTTTGGGTTCTGGCTCTGCAGTTATATGATCTTAGACAAGTTCCTTAGCCTCACTGTGTCTCATCTGTGAGGTAGGGAATAACCCTATCCTATGGGGATAATCATAGTATCTATCTCACGGTTATAGGGAGTTAAAAGGATTCAATATATGCGAAACACTTAGAACAGTGTCTGGGACATAGGTAAGGCCCACAGAAATGTTATGTGCTACTACAATTGCTGCTCTTACTACTAAGGCTACTACTAACAGGAGTAGATGTTGCTGTGTATGAACATTGACTCTCACATAGAAGGATGATTAGAAGTACAATGGCTAGATATGGAGTTACCAGGCTAGGAGCTCTGGGCCTTGGCCTGAGATGCTGTCTACATAAGGGCTTACTCTTCCTAGGGAAAGGAGCGGCTGCCTCCTGAAGGCCTCACTACTGAGAAAGGGGCAAAGACCTCACTACCAAGAATGGAAGGAAGAAGATTTGGACTTGGAATTAGACAGCACGGGATGCAAATTCCAGTTTCTCCTCTACCAGATCATATGAAGGTAAAATAATTAATTTCACTTTTCCAAGTACTGGTTTCTGTATCTACCTCCCAGGACTACTATGAAGTTCAAATAAGATGAATGGAAAAATACTCAGTAAACTATTACATTGCACAAATGTAGTTACTTAGAACCAGTCTTTGCCTCATTCTCACTCTTCACCTGCATTGGTTCTATCAAAAGCTAGAGGAATAAACCATCACTTGGAGCCAAAAGGAGGATCTTTATAGACACAAGCAAACAGTTCCTCCACTCTTTTTTTAAATTTAGATTTTCCTTGAATGTCACAGTTTTCTGAGAATAGTCTTGTGTAAGACTGTTGATCATAAGTCATTTCTGACCACTACTGTTGGTGCCATTCCTAAACCAAGGTATCTACAGTAGAATCTTTCTGCATTATGTGCTCCACTTAATTAAGAAAAGTTCCTTTTGAAACTGCAATAGTTATAAAACAATCACAGAAGCCCCTTCGGATTGTGACTATTATAACCTAGTTTATCCAGATACAGAAGGTTGTTGGATTTGAAACCAGGATTTCTATTTAAATCAGGATGAGCAAGATTATGCTGCAGTTATATATACCTCAAAAATGTCAGTGGCTTCCAATAACAAAGCTAATTTCTCATTCAAATGGTGTGTCCACCATAGGCTGCATAGGGGAATGTTGTTAGTGTACTGATGGACTGAATTTTTAACTTTATTTAATTTTTATTAATTTAAATTTAAATAGCCACATGTAGCTGGTGGCTATAGCTCTTCACAGTGGCAGAAGGGAAAACAGATCTTTGGAAGGTCTTGAATCAACATTAAACACTCCTCATGTAACTGACACATACCACTTTTGCCTACTGGCCAGAACCAGTCACAGAGTCCATCCCGACCACAAGGGAGCCGGGAAGTGCCACCCTACCATGTACTTGCAAAGAGCAGGAGAACAAGGACATCTGGTTCACTGTACTGCTGACTGCCTAGTAGTATTCACTGTCTTCCATTATGACTATGTGAACATTATTCACAACTAAGCTATTTAATAAATATTTAATAAATGACTGTATTTACTTTCTAGTCCAAATTTTTGGTTTCATTGAGATAACTTTTTCATTTGCTGGACTTACTATTTATGTATCAATAATTCATCCTCATTTGTTTTGATTAAAGTGAAATTTCCTCTCAACAAGTTCAAACACATCTGGGATTGTTGATTTGGCCCCATCCCCCACACCAATGGTGACATCCTTGAAACCTGCCACCTTCCTGCTCTATTCTGGACTGGCTACTCTCTAGGCCTGCTATCCAGTGCTCACCTTGAGAATGCCCTTTATCTTCACCCTAAGACTTCCTTCACCTCTCCTCTGTATGAGAATCATTTGTTTCTGGATCCTATGTCTTCCCTTTCCCCCTGTATAACTCCTCTCATTTTGGTGTAGGATATATTACAGCAACTTAAGTGCATAGGAAGGAAAATTTTGAGACCCCATGCATCTGAAACATCTTTATTCCACCCTTACACTTGACGGATAGTTTGGCTAGATATAAAATTCTTGGTTGGAACTCATTTTTCACTCAGTTTTGAATGACTGCTCCATTGATTTCTACTTCAATCTAACTCCCAATGTTTTTGTATATGACCTGTTTGTCCTCTCTGGAAACTTTTAGGAACATCTTATCCCTAATTTCATGTGCTTTCATCTATCATGATAAAACTCAGTGGCCTTTTCAAGTGTTTCATTTCTGGAAAAATTTCTTGTATTATTTCTTTGCTAGTTTCCTCCTATTCATTTTCTGTTGGACTATGGACCTGGACTACGCCTCTAATTTTCCTACCTTTTTCTCTTATTATTTTTTTCTTTTGTCCTACTTCTTAGGAGATTTCCTTAACTTTATTTTCTAGTCCTTCTACTGAGTTTTTTATTTCACCAATTATATTTTTTACTTTTCAAGAGCTTTTTTGGGTTCCCTGTATATATTTTTAAAATAGTATCTTGTTTTTTGTTTCATGCATGCAATATCTTCTCTGCGATACTATAATTTTTAAGATTTTCTTTTGTTTCTTACATGACCTATTTCCTTTGAGTTCTTTCTCTTTCAGGATAGAGGCTTTCCTCAAATAAGTGGTGACCTTTGGCTCTCTGTTCATACTTAAGATTGATACACAGATACATCAATCAGTTTATCAACTGGATCCAATCAAAAGTGGATACAAACTTCTGGTGAGGGGCTTAATTTGGGTGATTAAGCAGAGACACAGCTTTTCCACAGGGGGATCCCAAAGATCAGCCTTTATAGGTCAGTTTCACAAAAGTGGAATCCTCTACCCTCCAAACTTTGGGTGTATAATGTGGCCTGCCAGTTTTCTCAGAGATTCATAGGAGGCAGAGGCCAAGTGTCTCACTGTTTAGGGAAAACATTTTCACTTTGGTTTTTTTTTTTGTATGGTACTCCTATCTTCAGCTATGTGTGATGGCCCCACTTCTGAGTAACTCTGGCTCAACCTCCTGTCTTTTTCAGGGTTGGGGAGGTGCAGTCACCTGGCTGTACTTGTAGCAGAAGGGATCTAGGAGTCTAAACTGCCTCTTAATTAGATTTTTAAACAATCCTTCTCTTTTCAGCCCTACTTGAACCCTCAGTTTTTTTTAATTTTTAAAAATTTACTAAAGTATATTACCAATACATAAACATATTTAAACAATAAATGTATAGTAATGGTTGTGAATTTACAAAACAAACATACATAATATACAGGGCTCTCATACCTCACCCTACCACCAATACCTTGCATTGTTGTGAAACATTTTTAACAAATGATTAAAGAGCATCCTCAAAATATTACTACTAACCAAAGTATCTTACATTTGGTATATTTCCCCCCCAACCCAGCCTATTATTATTATTACTACTATATCATTTATACATGAATATACATAAACAGTAAGTGTATAGTAAAAATTGTGAACTTACAAAGTAAACATGCATAACATCATACAGGGATCCCATACATCACCCCACCACCAACACCTTGCATTGTCGTGAGACATTTGTTACAAATTATGAAAGAATATCATCAAAATCTTACTATCTATAGTCCTTATCTTACATTGGTGTTTTTTTCCCCCAACCCTCCCTATTATTATTTTTTAAATATATTTTTATGACAGAAATTGTAAACTTACAAAACAATCACGCACATGTGCAGAATTCCCCCACAACAACCCTTTCTCAACACATCACACCATGGTAGAATATTTGTTACAAATTGTGAGATATCATCAGACTATTTCCAGGTCTATAGGGTACATTTGGCACACTTTTTCCATACTCTCCCATTATCAACACAGCACATCTTTGGCATAGATGCATGAATATTACATTATTACTGTTAACCACAATCCATAGGTCACTCTAGCTTTATTTTTCCCATGCTTCTCCACATTCCCACCACCCTGCAATAGTGATGTACATCTGCTTTAGGTCACAAAAGACACTCTAGCATCTGTACCATCTCATCCACCTCTGGGTTTACTGTGTTAATCAGTCCCTAGATTATTCTCTAGCTTTCTTTCAACTGGCATTTACATCCCCAGAGTACCGTTTTCAGCCACATTCCCATTTGTAAACCAGTTGTTATTCATTATAATATGTTACCATCAACTCTATACATTTCCACACTTTTACAGTAAAGTTAATTAAAACTTCTACATACATTAAATACCAGTAGTCCATCTCAGTCCTCTTCTTATCTCCTTTAAGAATCTACCACCTACCACCAGGTCTTGAAGATCTATATTTTCTTTTAGAAGCTTTATGGTTCTTGCTTTTATATCTAGGTTTTTGTTCCAGTGTTAATTTTTTTGAGTTAATTTTTGTATAAGGTATGAGATAGGGGCCCTTTTTCCTCCTTTTGGCTATGGATATCCAGTTCTCTCAGCACCATTTGTTGAATGGACTGTTCTACCCAACCTGGGTGGATTTGGCAGGCTTGTCAAAAATCACTTGACCACAGATGTGAGGGACTGTTTCTGAACCATTAGTTCGGTTCCATTGGTCTATGTGTCTGTCTTTATGCCAGTACCATGCTGTTTTTACCACTGCAGCTAGGTAATATGATTTAAAGTCGAGAAGTGAGAGTCCTCCAAATTCACTTTTCCTTTTTAAGATGTTTCTGGCTATTCAGGACCCCTTAGACTCTTACAAATAAATTTGATAATCGTGTTTTCCATTTATTTAAAAAATGCTGGTGGAATTTTTATCGGGATTGCATTGAATCTGTATATCAATTTGAGTAGAATTGGCATCTCAATGATATTTAGTCTTCCAATCTGTGAGCATGGAATGTTCTTCCAATTATTTAGGTCTTTTTTTGATTTCTCTTAACAATGAGTTGTAGTTTTCTGAATATAAGTGCTTTACATTGTTGGTTAAGTTTGTTCTAAAATATTTGGGTTTTATCTGTCATATTTTATTTTTGCCACTCTTTTGACACTTTCAGTTACTTTTACTGATATAATCTTCATTTCTAGACTCTCTTCCAAGCTTCTCTCACCTGTCTTTTCTTTTCAGACTATAACACACCCTTTAGTATTTCCTGCAAAGCCGGTCTCTTGGTTACAAACTCTCAGTTTCCGTTTATCTGTGAATATTCTAAACTCGCCTTCATTTTTAAAAGACAATCTTGCTGGATATAGGATTCTTGGCTGGAAGTTTTTCTCTTGCAGTATCTTAAATATATCATACCACTGTCTTCTTGCCTCCATGGTTTCTGATGAGACATCGGCACTTAATCTTATTGGGTATCCCTTATATGTTATGCATTGTTTTTCTCTTGCTGCTCTCAGAATTCTCTGCCTTTGGCATTTGACATTCTGATTAGTATGTGTCTTGGAGTTGGTCTATTTGGATTTATTCAGATGGGAGTATATTGTGCTTCTTGGACACAGATATCTATGTCCTTCAATAGGGTTGGGGAATTTTCTCTCATTATTTCTTCAAATATTCCTTCTGCCCCTTTTCCCTTCTCCTCTCCTTCTGGGACACCCATGACTTGTATGTTTGCACGTCTCTTGTTGTCGTTTAGTTCCCTGAGACCTTGTTCAATTTTTTCTATTCTTTTCTTCATCGGTTCTTTTGTATGTTTGCTTTCAGAGGCCATTTCTTCAAGCTTACCAATTCTTTCTTCTGCCTCCTCAAATCTGCTATTATATGATTCCAGTGTATTTTTAATTTCATTTATTGCAACTTTCATTCCTGTAGGATCTGCTATTTTTCTATATAGGCTTTCAAATTCTTCTTTTTGCTCATCCAATGTCTTCTAAATATCCTTAATCTTTTTAGCCATCTCATTGAATTTATTAAAGAGACTTGTTTTAACAGCTATGATTAGTTGTCTCAACTCCTTTAGGTCTCCTGGAGGCATATCTTGTTCCTTTAACTGGGCCATATCTTCCTGTTTCTTGGTGTGGATTGTTAATTATTTGTTGGTGTCTTGGCATCTGGCTTACTAGATATATTTATTCTGGGTATAGTTTCTCTCTTTAGTTTAAGGCTTTCTTGCCCTTTCTCCCTTGCTGGTTGTGTAGCAGGAGCCAAGGATGTAGTTGGTGCTGCAAGCTGTGGAGCCTCAAGCTGCCCTCATTGCCCCATGGACTGATGAAGCTTCTCCCAACTTTCTTCTTTACCAGGGGTAGGGACAGAGCCACAGTCGGGTGTAATAATTTAAGTCGTGCAGGCCTAGACTGTAGTTGCACAGAGAGACTGATGAAGCTTCATTTCTCTTTCTCCCCTGCCTGGGGCAGGGATGGAGCTGCAGGGGTGGGCAGCAATCTATGCCATATGGGTCCAAAATGACCGCAGTTGCCCCGGCAGACTTCTGACTATTCAGTCTGTGCCGGCCAAATGTACCTGCAGTTACCCGGAGAGGCTGGCGCAGGGCTCACCAGCTTTGTCCCTGCTAGAGGTGGGACTGGAGCCTAGGCTAGGGCTGCAGGCTGATCTCTTGAACCCTCAGTTTTTGGTATTCCTGGTGTCTCTAATTCCTTCTGTAGTACAAATTTTCTTCTGGTATTCTTCCTCTTGTTAGTTTAGGTTTTAGCTTCCAGGCAATTGCCTTTCAATTGTGATTTCCAGATTCAAAAATATTTGCTTTCTTTTAGTTCTCATTCTTTTTGTCTTTGTGGGTTGATGATTTTTATCTATTTACTTTAATATTAGTGGGGCCTCAGGGCAAAAAGAATGTAAACTTATGTGTTCTATATGCCACATTTTAAAATTGACTCAACAAATCCCCGAAAGACATACATTTCTTTTTCTTTTGCATGCTACAGAAAGAATGTAAGTAACATATTTCTGGCTAACTTCAGAATTCTTGATTCTCACAGATTTTCATATTTCTTTCAAGAACCTCATACTACTTTTCATCATGAAGTAATTAAAGTAAAACCCCTGTGCATTTATACATGTGTGTGTTTTCAGCAAACCTTCATCTATCTAGAAGGATTTTATCCAGCAATTGCATTTTTCAAGAATACAGTTGAGAATCAAGAAGAAATAAAAAGGTCTTCTGAAATATCAAAATTAATGTTATATATTTATTCACTCACTTTAACATTTGAGTATCTATTACATACATGTCCAAGGGAGCAGAGTGATGCTCTGCTCACCCTTAGGTTTTCAATCAGACCCCACAGACTCTGATTTTGCAAACAATTTTTAACAAGTTTTGATATGCTGTATTTTCATTTTCATTCACATCAAGGTATTTCCTAATTTCCCTTGTGATTTCCTCTTTAGCCCCCTGGCTAAGACCATGTTGTTTAATTTCCACATATTTGTGAATTTTCCATTTCTACCTCTGTGATTTCTTTTTTTTTTTTTTTTTAAAGATTTATTTATTTATTTATCCCCCCCCTTGCTGCTTGTGTTTGCTGTGTCCATTCGCTGTGTGTTTTCTCCGTGTCTGCTTATCTCCCCCTTGCTCTGAGGTCCTGCTGCATCAGCCCACCGCGCCGC
>JAQZBX010004195.1:0-61428 GCA_029593785.1 Cabassous unicinctus | reverse complement strand
CGGATGGGGAATGGATGTGTGGGGTGTTTTTGGGGGTGTGGGTGGTGGGGAGCATGGGAATCGCTGTAGTTTCTGAGTAATATTTGGGTAATCTAGGCACCTTTATAAAATGTATATATATATATAATAACATTTATGTAAACAAATGCACATATATGCATATGTATTTATATATCATTTTACAAATAAAAAAATAAATTAATTAAAAAAAAAAATAAAAGCTATACTGTTCTTACTTGTATTTTCATATCACAGTATTCAGCCCTGATCCTGAGGTAGTGGTCACAGGTCAGGAAATCATTTGTTGGTAAAAGGGGCATAAAGCACACCACTTTCCATGGGAAGAGAGAGGTGTCTGCATCATTCAGCCATAAGCTAAATGGGATGGTAATTTCTTCTTACTGGATTTATGATTTCCATTTTAGCATGCAGTTCATTTTCATACATATACATATTTATAGGTATATATATATATATGCAATAACATATAATATATATGTATATATATATTAGTTTTCTCTCATTTCCTAAGTAATTAGCAATTTATTACTAATTAGATCAGGAGTCTGGGTACAGCATGGGTTGTTCTCTTCTCAGCTTCCTACAAGGCTAAAATCACGGAGTCAATAGGGCTACATACTCTCCAGGGCACGAGTGCTCTTCCAAGCCCATGGGGTTTGGCAGGATCATTTGTTTAGGTGGTAGTGCTGAGACCCTGTGTCCTTCCTGGCTGTCACTTCTCGCCTCCTTAAGCCTGCCCACATCCCTTGCCACATAACCCCTTGATCTCCACAGTCAAAGTCAGACATATTCTTCCATTTCAAATCCTATTTATTTTTGAATCTCACCGAACAACTTGTCTCTGATCAGTACATTATTATTCAATGGAGTCCACTTCTTAAAGTCAATGAATTTTTTATATATGCAAAATGACTTCACAGTAGAACCTGAATTAGTGTTTCAACAGCTAGAGAAGGTTTGGATATACCAGGGGGCCAGAGTCTTCAGGGCTTTTTTAGAATTCTACTTACCCAAGTACCTTTTTTTTTGTCATTTACCAAAGATTGACTGTGCCTCAGTTGCATCATTGGAATTGGGGTGTGTTTGGAGTATGTAATTTCTTAAAATCATTATATGATTTCAGAGCGGAGGATAGAAGAGCTAGTTTCCCAGCTGGTACCTAAATGCAAAAGATTTTCACACTTTCTACATCCTCGGAGTGTTATTGCTTATAAAATTACCTAGAAAGTATTTTCTAAAAACAAGGGTTAATTCTTACTCTTGTTCCATGAATTCTTCCAGGACTTAATCTAATCTTCAAATTTTTATCCAATTAATGTTCACCTTGGATCAGGCCCATCTGCACACCGTTTCGTTAGTCTTCCTTAAACATCCAGGACCATCTTTTCCCAAGTCCTGTTCATTTTCTGAAGGGCTCTTTCCTGACCTTTGAATGTCAGCCCCCTCTTCTATTAATGTATGAAGCCAACTGTCCCATAAACTTATGTATATGTATATTACGTATGTCTTGTATCTGGTGAATTATTTCTGGAGAGTGTATTTATGTTGAGGGCAATTTAGAGGTTTAGTTTTTGGATATTGAGGTGCCTTTGGGATGTTGAAGAGGAGCTTCAAATGTCTATTTAAAATTCAGAATAGACAGAGAGAAATACACAATTTGTGCACTACATCTTCATTGGTGCAATGATATGAATGCATTCCACATAGATTTTGGCACCATATTCATATGATTCAATTAAGTTCTGAAATTATTCACTTACAGATGTATATTATCTACTACAAAATTAATTCGTGTTTTCAAGATGGTTTCAGGTGATTTGAAATAGTACAATTTGTAATAAAAATATTAAAATTTGTCAATTTTACTGAACTTTGTTGAAAACTGTTGTCTTACATTGAGTTTTGGGTCTTTTGCAGGCATACAATTGCATTTCCTGTGGTCATGATACTTTTATGTCCTCCCATTATTTATCTTTACAACTCACTGCAAAGTAACGTTTCCCTTTATACTCTCTATTGTTTTGCATAGGTTTCTCAGGGACTTGGTTGTCTGCTCAGAACTCTATTAATGCAGTTTCACTTGACATGGGCCTGAGTGCACCAGACGGTTGAGCAAGATGATATCACATCCCCAACTCCTCATCCTCCAGGTTCTCTGGGTCTCAGGGGACAGGTTTAGAGGAGTAATAAATATCTTTATAAAGTTGGAGAATGATTTTACCATAAAGGTTGAATAAACCATTTCATCTAAAAAATATCTGATTTTAAATGATAAATATTAAAACCTATACTTAGATATATATTTTATGCATTTGTGATTTAATGTCTGATGTATGTTCTTTACTGGTCTCAGGTACCAGTGGGGACATCTTGAGGCCCCAGTCTCCAGGTTCTGTGACTGCATCTCCAGGAGAGACCGTCACTCTCAATTGCAAGTCCAGCCAGAGTGCTGGCAGCTCCTTACACTGGTACCAGCAGAAACAAGGACATGCTCCTAAACTGCTCATGTATGGTGCATCCAACAGGCCTACTGGGGTCCCTGATCAATTCAGTTGAAGTGAGTCTGGGACAGATTTCACTTTCACCATCAGTGGGTTGAAGATGTGGGAGATTACTACTGTCAGCACGATAGTAGCTATCCACCCACTGTGCTTCAGCCTCGAACACAAACTTCCTACCAGAGCTGTAGGGCAGTGAGTCCTGCAGCACCAGCTGTTTCCTCTTCACACAGACATGAATTCTGCTTTCTCCATCTGACTGAGCAGCTGCATCTTCTAGGGCATTGGATTATAGAAACCTCCAGGTTTTGCATGGACAGATCAAATGGAAGTGAATAAATTTCTATCTCTTGTCATCTAGAAAGTGTTCTGTAAGCTTTTTACCCTAGTGGACTGATTCTCTCTTCAATGTGCCTCCATAATACTGAAAAATTTTCCATTCTGATTCCTTATTCTTTCAATCTCCTTTCTTCTTCCACATCATCCTCCAACTCTGGCCCTCCCTAAGATTAAATCTTTGATCTTTCATAATCAAAAGTTCCCTCATAGAAGGTCATCTTCTTACTTCACTCTTTCCTTCCATGGTTCCTGTTTCCATCCAAGCCTCTCTTTGCAGTGTCACAGAAGGTGATTTGATTTGCTACTCTATCTTCTTTTTTTCCTTAGATAACTGTTTTCATTTCTTACTGCCATCAAATAATAACCGTGAAAGCCTTCAATATACATATTCATAAAAGGATGCTTATAAGGGATGATGCTTATTCAATGAAATCTGTTGATTTTAGTTTAGATATAAAATTTTCCAACACCTTTCATATTCTGGTGGTTGTCACCCTATTTCTATAATTCTCTTATAAAATGGTTAAACAATATAACTCACAAAAACTTCAATGTTTTCTCTATTGTTATGGGATCTGGGTTTACTGCATCATATTCCCTTATGTTTGAAGTGACACATATACAAGTTTTTTCTTTACAATATTGCCAAATATTTTATGTTCCATATGTGTAAAAAAGAAAAATAATGTAAAAAGGAATGAAATATATTTGATGGTGTGAAGAAGCAAGGACCTCAGTAAAGTATGATCTTACAGTTAATCCATTCTCTGGGTATAACCTATTGTAAGTAGAACCTTTTGAGTAGGTTACTTCAGTTAATGCCTGGTCCACTGTGGGTCTCACTTTTGTTACTCAGTCTTTTATAAGAAAATGAAAAGAAAAGAAAGCCATGGAAACAAGAATGTGAAAGCAATGAAACCTGGAAGAGAAGGAAGAGACCAGCAGATGCGACCTAGTGCATTGCCATTTTGACAAGGAGGCCAGGTTCACAGGCAGCCGGTCTTCAGGAAGAAATCATTGCCTGATAATGTCACGATTTAGACATTTTTCTCAGCCTCAAAATTGTAAGTTAATAAATACATATTGTGAAAGCTGACCCATTTCAATAGCCTGGTAAACTAGAACAGTCTATATTTAAATATTCATAAAATAATTGAAAGTTTGCCTTCTTTTGTGAAGCCCCTTTTTTCCCCCTCCATCTCTTTCAGCCATTCTCATTCTTTCAAAGGCAATTCTCTAATTTTTTAGCTTTATCCTCTAGAAATATGTGAAAACTTTCCCCCTGAACTTTTTCATCAATTGCCCATTTTTTTTCTAATCATCTTTCGGGAACTGAAGGAATTCATGGTTCTTAAGTTTGCTGTAACCTGAACACTTTAGAGAACCTTAAATTAACACATTAATCTCCAGGTAAAAGTGGAAATACTCCAGACATTCTAGCATTATTTCTGAAATTTTTCCATGAATACATTGGTAGTTTATATTTAGTTTCACCAAATATCTCATCAAATCTGAGGGGACTGCATCAAAGACTCTGACACACATAACCACTCTTCACTGCTAGTAATGAGAGGCATTTTAAAATCATTGAATCTATGTCATTCATTCGCTCAAGATATATTTATTGAGCAGTTACTCTGTGAGTTGCAAAGGTCGCTCCTAACATTGTAGCTGAGGAGAAAAAACTAATGTGTATGTAAAATGTAAAATATCTGCTATGTCATTTTTAAGTGATAGAAAGAAAAATAAATTCAGGCAGGGGAGTACATTGTGGCATAAGAATGGATAGCAGTATAAAAAAAGAGAATTTATCTGTTAGCTAATGCCATGTAATATGCAATGTCCAAAACCCAACAGCATAAACCCTAAGCTGTTGAGTTTTTTGGTTAGCTGTGCAGTCTGTTAATATAGGCAGAATACACTGATTTGGTTGTCTTTATTCTTGGTTTACATTACCTGGCAGGTCCCCTGAGGACTGGCTCATCTAGGCTCAATTGTCTTCAATTTCCTTCAAATGTCTGTTAGCTGACCATCAGCTTGGCTTTGGCTTAACTGGACCTCATGTCTTTTACCACCTGGCAGACTAATTCTAGCTCTGTCTGATGGCTATTTTCATGCACCAAACGTGGAAATAAAAGAGTTTTATATCCAGATGAATCAACTACCTCCGCCCTTTTCCTTCTTTATTTAAACTTTCCTCGAAAATCCTCTTTACCCTTTCCCCTCAGATATCATTTTATTCATTTTTCTGTACCTCTCTGGTTCTATCTACCCATGTGTTCTCAAGTAAATTACTTAAACTCTCAGTGGCAAGGATTTCTAAGATATAAAACAGATATAATAATTGTACCTATTTTGTAGGGTCATTGTGAGGCAAAATGAGTCAATTCACATAAAATGCTATGAGCCAAACCTGATACATAGAATATACTTGTTTCCTACAATTGATAGAATTTTCATAAATCTTTCAAAAAAGTCTTTTATCATCCAGTTTTCATCAATTATTAATGATTAAATTAGTTTTCTGTGGTTTCTTGAACAAATTAAAAGCAACTTGATGACTTACAATAACCAAATTCAATTCTCACAGTTTTGGAAGCCAGAAAATTCAAATTGTATCACAAAGTTGAAATCTAGGTGTTTGTAAGGCCACACTCCCTCTGGAGGCTCTTCAGAAGAATAATTTCCTCACCTCTACCAGCCCCAACTTTGAAACACAGGATAACCTCTCAATCCTGAATTAAAGTAAACAAATTACAAGTATGTCTAATATAAGGTAGTATGTATGGGTACCAGGGTGTAAGACCAGGTATTTTCAGGTTATTACTCAGTCTATAGTGTGTATCCTTCAACCTCAATGATACTCATTTATCCCAGATGGAATATATATTCTTCTCATCCCAACATGCCCAAATGTCTAAACAAATTACGCATCTTCTCAATTCTCAAACCTCATCTAAATATCATCTGCTCCACGTCCCATGTCATCATCTAAATCGTCTAAATCAGGTATGTATGACATTCTGGGCAGGATCTTTTCTGGGGCAAAATTTATTTATATCTGTGGACCAATAAGTAGAAAAAAAGTTTACTGATTCAAAATACCATGGTGGGACAGGCATAGTATAAAAGTTTTAGACATTCCAATTCTATAAAGAAGAGAAAGGAAGGAAGAAAAGAATCACTGCTACAAAGCAATTTTGAAATCCTGAAGTTCTTTTAGGTTTCATTGCCTGGGACTCATCTCTGTGACCTATGGATTTTCCCTTGCACCCATGGCACTGCCCTCTGGACCTCTGGTTCTGGCCTCTGTACTCAGATCTCTGATATTTGAGGCCAAGTATGTGATATCTCTGCATGCAGGGGTGTCCTCTGTCTTCCTTTGGGATAGATTGAATTATATGCATATTTATAATCATTGTCAGTATTCCTCTGGGGTGTGGGCCCATTATAGATAGGAACTTTTGAATATGTTATTTTAGTTAAGATGCAGTCCACTTGAATGAATGAAGACCTTAATCAATCTAGATTACTGAAGTCCCTTATAAGCTTGATAAATTCAGTCATAGAGATAAAAATGCAGGCAGGAACCAGAAGATGGAAGTCAACAGAACACAAAAGAGAAAGGAGAGGACATTGCCATGAATGCAAGGCAGGAATAGAAATCAAGGAACCTCAAGGATCTCTAGTAGCCAGCACCAGAATATTATAGAGTTTGGGCATAATGCAATGCCTTGCTTACGTCTCTATATTGGACATCTCCTAATCTCAAAACTGTGAGCCCATAAATTCCTATTGTTCAAGAAATCCAATTCTGTAGTATTTGTCATAGTAGACTGGCAAACTAAAACATCATCCTTTCTTTTTCTTCAATGGCTGCTTTATGTGGCATAGTCATATCAATCTTTAGAATTTTTGAATTTCAACTGCCTTCTTTAATCTTGTCCTCTTTCTGTCCCTTTAATCTCAGCTGGCAGTGTTTTTGATATTATAACATTCTCAAAATTCTTGCTGTTTAGCAGAGTACAAAACCACTAAAGTGAGCAAGCCATATTGATAAAGAGTCTGAAATCCTGAGGACCTACATCAGACCTTTCACCTAATATTGAAATGTTCGGTTACAACTGTATTCTATTAGAGATATATGTATGGTGCTCTACAAAACACAAATACATTAGGATCAAATAAATGGAAACTTTGGAATATTTCCATTTCCTCGCAATATCCTCAAATATATTTCTATATATTTTCCTTTAAAATATGCGTAAACTGAAAACCATATCATACACTGAAATAACTGTTGACTTAATGTTGTCTTTTCATTCAACAGGAACTTTTATGTGGCATTTCTCTGCTTGTCTCAGAAAATATTTGCTATAAAGCATTATAAAAAGCCAGAATTTGTGATATGTGTGCTCCTGACATAGCTACTTTGAAGCATAAGGAAAATGTAAAAGAAAAGGAAAACTAAGATCAGTTCAGTCTAAAATTTGATTGAAAAGGTGTTGAGAGACTTCTGGGAAAATCACATTGAAGTAGGTAGGCAGTGTCTAATCCTTTCAGAAAAAAAAAAAAAGAAGAAGAGAGAAGGCAAGGTCCTATCTAAAGGAGCTGCTGTGGATATATATAAAATGGGAAGGTATTTTCAGTCATCTAGGAGGGTACAGGAAAAATAAAGGCTCCAAAGGAAAATGGTGAGTTTCTCACCCCCGTGGCTGGAATTGTCACATAAACCCAGTCCTCAGATCAAGTAGCCTTGTTGCCCCTGGCTCGCTGCTACCACCAGACCTGGATGGGATATTTCCAGGGAGGAAGCGGGGTCTGAAGGAGGGTGGAAATTGGTTTCTATGCTGTGAATTTGGCCAGCTGAGCCCCTGTTTCATCTTGGAAGGGACCCTGAAACAATGGGGAGAAAGAAGGGGGGATCTACTCAGGCATGCTGTCACACCCTGCTGCCCAGGTGAGAGCGCAACTAGATTTGAGAGGGGCCAGGGACAGGTGCCTAATCAACAAGCCTCTAACAAGCTGTAGAAGTCTAAAATGCCTGGCAGAAAGAGAATGGGTAGCTCTCTAAAGACTAATTAACCTAAGGAGAAAATTTAGCTCAGTGAAGGAATTCCTGCCCTGCATATATGTTGCCCCTGGTACAATTCCGCATTTCTCCTTATAGAAGTGATCAAGGGAGTGATCCACTTGGTTATCGGGCATTCAACTGATACCTTATGACAGGGAACATATAGATATTCTTTTGTTTTAGGCTTTCTTGGATTTGTAATTTTTATTTTTAAAGCTTTCTTTTTTTTCCCTCATTTTACATGCTAAATCCTGATACATAACTTCAGAGGGCATGATGCAGGGTGATTGATTGATCACCAGCAGTCTGAGAACCTCCTTAGACGCCTAAGAGGGAAGGTTGTTTTCCTCATTTTTTTTTCAATTGCTTCTGTTTTGTTTCTTCTCTATTGTTTTTCCCTTTTATTTATCCCCTCCCCCCCTTTTTTTTCTTTCACTGATTTTTTTCTACTTATGATATCGCTTTTCCTTCTTTCATTTTCCTATATACTGCTTTCTGTTTTTTGTTTTTTGTTTTCATTCATTCTGCCTCTTTTTGTTTGGTCTTCAATTTTTTTTATCTTTATTTCTCTCACTCTTTCACTCTTTTTTCCCTCAGTTTTCTTTCTTTTTTACATTTTCTTTATCTGTTGCTTTTTCTTTTCTTTTCTCTTTTCCTCTCTTCTAATCACTCCAACCTTTTAATTCATTCTATTTAAATTTCTCTATTTTGTTTTCCATTTCATTTTTTCTATTCAAATTTTTAATTTTTATTCCTCTGTATATCTTTTCATCATTTACTCATGTTACCTATTTACTTTCCTAACTCTTGAATGGCTCCTCTTCTATCTATGTGAAATTTTTATTTCTATTATTCTTTCTGTGTTCTTATCTCTTTTCAATTTCCTGGTCCTAATTTCTTTTTCAAAGAAACTCAACAGCAAGGAAATAGAATAAGAGAAATGAAGTGTCAAAGTGAAACCTTATCACACACACAAAAAGAACAACAAACTAAAACCTTAGAGTAGATAGCGAAGCTAAGCAACCGAATAAACCCATCAAGCTAAACAGATGCTTTGACACTGACAAAAAATAACAAGCCATATTAAGAAACAAGATGACATGGCCCAGGTTAATGAACAAACTAAAAAACAAGTGGAGATGCAGAACATGGAACAACTAATCAGAGATGTCTAAACAAATATCATGAATAAACTCAATGAAGTGAAGGAAGACATTAAAGATATTAAAAAGACACTGGGACAAGATACTGAAGAAATTGTAAATATACATAAAAAGATAATGGATATTATGGTGATGAATGGCACAATGCAAGAAATTAAAAAATATATACTGGAAGCATGTAATAGCAGATGTGAATGGCAGAGGAAAGAATCAGTGATGTGGAAGACAGTACATCTGAAATCAGACAGATGGTAGAACAGATACATAAAAAGATAGAAAAAATCCAGCATGGTCTTAATGACTTGAATGACAGCAAACATATGTATTATAGGCATCCCAGAATGAGGAGAGAATTAAAAGGAGGTAGAAGGAGTGTTGGAGGAAATAATGGCTGAAAATTTCCCAACTCTATTGAAGGACATGGACGTACATGTCCAGGAAGTGCAGCACATTCCAAACAGTATAGGTCCGAACAGGCTTACTCCAAGACATATATTTGGGAAACTGTTCAATGCTCAAGACAAAAAGAGAATACTGAAAGCAGCAAGAGAAAAGAGATCCATCACATACAAGGGAAGCTTAATAAGATTAAGTGCTGAATTGTCATCTGAAACCATGGAGGCAAGAAGGCAGTGGTATGATATATTTAAGATGCTGAAAGAAAAAGACTTCCAGCCAAGAATTTTCTATCCATCAAAGCTGGCACTCAAAAATGAAGGAGAGTTCAAGATATTCACCCATAAATGGAAATTAAGAAAGTTTGTCAATAAGAAACCTGCAAAAGTAAGGGAAATACTTCAAGTTGAAAACAAAATAAAACAAGAGAAAGAGAGTTGGAGGAAAGTGTAAGAATAACTAAAAAGATAAAAAGGAAAGTAAAACCAACATATGGCATACATAAACCTAAAGAAAATATGGCTAATGTAAGTACATCTTTGACAATAATAACATTGAATATTAATGGCTTAAATTCTCCAATCAAGAGACACAGATGGGCAGAATGAATAAGGAAATATGACCTCTATATGCTTTCTACAAGAAACTCACCTTAGACCCAGGGACTCAAGGAAGCTAAAAGTGAATGGTTGGAAAACAATTTTACATGCAAACAGTAACCAAAAAAGGCAGGAGTAGCTATACAAATATTGGACAAAATAGGCTTATATGCAAAACTGTTGTAAGAGACAAAGAAGGACATTATATGCTAATAAAAGTGGAAATCTGTCAAGAAGAAAGAACAATCATAAACATTTATGCACCTAACCAGGACACCTGGTGCAGACACAACTGGACAGTGTGGACCTCTGCATGAGCACAAGACCACAAGGCCATCTTCTTCCAAGTTCTGGAGACTGGAGTCCAAAATCCAGGTGTGGGAAAGGCCATGCCCTATGAGGCAGTGAGTCAGAGCCCCTCCATGCCTGGTGGCTCTCAGTCCTTGGTGGTGCTTGGCTGTGTGCACCTGCCTCTCTGCCCATCTTCACACCACCTTCCTCTGTGGCTCCGAGTCTCCAAGCCTCCTCTCCTTAAAAGACACCAGTCCATGAATTTGGTCTCCTATTCCAGGATGGCGTCAACTTAATGTAACTAATTTCATCTGCTAGTGACCCTATTTCACATTCTGAAGTTCTGGGTGGGCCTGAATTCTGGGGGGAGGATGGTCCAAAAAAAATTCTTCTGAAAATTCATTCTGCTTGTGGCCACATATATCCTATTTTTAAGAATACTAGTGTAAATTCAGTAAAAATTCAATATTGAAGAAAACTCATCAATGTGTGTGGTAATGATAGGACATTTTTTTTGCAAAGCAAAATGTGGTGATAAGAATAGTTTTCATTCCAATTTAAAAATGCAAAGATGAGGAGATTTTCTTTTAATTGATTGTGGTAGAAACTTCTTAAACTTAGATCCAAGCAACCTTGGATCAAACTCAAAGACCTGATCACTATGGTGATCAAAATTTACAATTTTTTCATATATATAAATATTATAGTACATACATTTTAAATATATATATATATATGTTTAAGGACACATGTCTCTGCAACATGCACACACATGCACACACAGAGTAACTGAAAAGGGATTTAGACAATTTTTTCTAAATGAGTATCTTTTTTTTCTTTATTAGAGAAGTTGTGGGTTTACAGAACAATCATGCATAAAATACAGGATTCCCATAAACCAGCCTATTATTAACACCTTGCATTGGTGTGGAACTAAGTGGGAATCTTTACTCCCTAGAGCACTTAATGTGCCACTGCGCACAATGAATCTCCAAGGGAAAAGTTGTATTAGTTTCCTCTGTTTTAAAATATATTTTTTATTTATTTTTAAAAGATACTTAGATTACATAAAAAGTTACATAAAAAAATACAAGGGATTCAAACATGCCCCACCCCCCACACCTTCCACTTTTCCCCAAATTAATAATTTCTTTCATTAGTGTGGCACATTCACTGCAAATTGCTGAACACTTTTTGGAGCCTTGCCACCAAGCATGCATTAAAGTTTACATTTTAGGTTCCAGTCTCTCCCACCCAACACTAAAAGCCAGTGGCAAGACATATAATGGCCTGTATCTGTCATTGCAAATCTACTCAGGTCAATTCTAGGGACTTAGTCAATTTTGATATTGAATACAAACAAAATAATACATTCCACACCTTCTCTCTTTGCTGCTAATTATAGGTTAATTTTCAGAAATTTTGATCTATGAAGAAATACAGAAAGAAACATAGGTGTCTTCTATGTTAATGGATATTTTGAAAGGAAATCTTGTAAAATACGTTGAAATTATATTCAAAATTTGTCAGCAGTCTTTAATTCCATTATTCAAGGAAGTGGAAAAACTTGAGCTTTGAGTGTTTATCCAGCTTCAATTCCTAAAAGCAAAGTTTTCAAACAGGGTGTTATTAAAATCTAGAAAACAAAAATTAATTTGGACAGACTATGGATTTTGAAATTCCATAATTGCTAGTTGGAATATTTGGGCTGACATTTCACTTAGATCTTCTTTCAAGCTATGAATTTTGAAATTCCATGACTGCAAGTTGGATTATTTGGGCTGACAATTCAATTAGATCCTCCTTCAGTTTGTTGATTGTGAAACATTTGGCACCACAGGACTGTTGCCAGTTTCTAGAGTCATTCACTTTCGTTATGTTGACCCACATGGGTCTATGGATAAACCCTGCATTTCTTGCTGCACAAGTTGTGGTGCCTATGGAAATGCCTATGGTTAGATGTGTGCACACTTATCTTAGTAAAGCAGTTAAGGGTGATTGTGCATATTGAAGTGGGAAAGGAGTGTCACTACTTGACTGTTCTTGGGAAGATCCACTTTAGGAAAGAATTAGAGCAGAATACATAGATCTAGAAATACATTCCCTTAAACCTCTTCTGGGCCACGAACCCCTGGGAAAACCTTTGTGGCCCAACCTGTGGGACACCTACCCTGGTTGAGAAGTTTGCTCTAAGGCAAGTTTGTTTGGATCAAAAAGTTAATGAGGTGAGGAACATCAGGTGTCAAAGAAGCACATTTGCAAATAGTGTGCATCTCTCACTTGCAAAGTGAGATGCTGAATGTCTGGAGCAAGAGTTTTAATGTCATTCCTGATGGGGTCTGGCTGTAGAGTAGGATTATCTTACATGACCTCATCTTTGGTAGACCTCACTTGGTCAAATACAATGATCACTCAGCTATACTGAGATATCTTTCCTTGTGTTTCATTAAATATATTTTTATTTTTGAATAATTTTAAATTTATAGAAAAGTTGCAGATGTTGTCTAGAGAGTTCCCACACACCCTCACCCACTTCACCCTATTGTTAACATCTTACATAATCATGGTACATTTGTGAAACTAAGAGATTTACATTGGTACAATATTAGTAGCTATATTCGAGACTTCATTCAGATTTATCTAACTTTTTATTCTTATCTTGTTCCTCTTCTAGAATCCACTCCAGGACTCCACATGCATTTGGTTTCCTTGAATTTGTTGCAGGAATATTGTGCGAATTTTACTGAATAATGTCACAGTCACTGCTAATGCAGTGCTAACATTTTATGGGAAGAGCATAATGTTTTCTTCTGTACATCAGTATTTTATGATTTTAGCAACAAATCTCATTATTTCAATGTTAAAGATTAATTTTGCTTTTATATTAAAAATTTGCTAATTCATTACATTCATTCATCATGCCTGAACTAATTAAGCACATTCATTGGGGCTCGTTAGCTACAATGGGAACCAGAATGCAATAAATTATGTAGAACTATTTGATAACCCATGTTAGATGTGAATTGACCCTTATGTATTTATTGCTCATCCTGATTTTATGACTGCAATGGAGCACTTGTGTTGATTGCTTCCAGACCAGGGCATGGGGTAGTGTGAGCTGTGCTGAGCAAATATACTTGACAAGTTGATTTTACTTATAATTAATTAAAATAATTTTTTGCCATTTGAACAACAGGTGTATACAATAGTAAATCAAACACTTAGAATTATAAATTGTAAAAGAAATGGAAGAATAAGGAATAAGAGTTTTTTTCGTAGATAAGTAAATTATGCAAACATTGCCATGTTGTCCCATGTAGAAGGAGTCAATCACATTTAGGAATCTGAAACCTTCCAACTCTTAAGCAAAGGTGCAGGCAGCAGCGTGGTTCAGATGGACTTGTGATGTCCCCTGTTTAGTGCACTCTCTTAGCAAAAGCCCTGTCTAGAATTTCTTCAATTGTCAGAGAACATGGCCATGTAAACCAAGAGGGGACACATCCTGACCTTCTTCAAAGCTAGTTCCTTCAGGAAATCATTTGAGTAAAGGGGCATAAAGTACACAACTTTGCATGGGAAGACAGAGGTGTCAGCATCATTTGGCCATGAGCTAAATGGGACGATAATTTCTTCTAACTGGATTTATGATTTCCCTTTCAGCATGTGTTTAATTTTCACACTTTTATACATATATGTTTTCTCTCATTTCCTAAGTAATTAGCAATTTATCAGGTCCGAGTTTTGTAGGTCAAGATCTGGGTCCAGTGTGGACGGTTCTCTTCTCAAGTTCCTACAAGGCTAAAATCATGCACTCAATAGCGCTGCATTCTCTCCACAGCATGGAGTTCTCTTCCAAGGTCATGGGGTTTGGCAGAATCAGTTCCTTAGGTAGTAGTGCTGAGATCCTATATCCTTGCTGGCTGTCAGCTCTGGCTGCCTCAAACCTGCCCACATTCCTTGCCACACGTTCCCATCAATCTCCACAGCCAAATCCTGACATATTCTTCCATTTCAAATCCTACTTATCTATGAATCTCAGCGAACTGTTTGTTTCTGACGAGTACAGCATAATTTAATGGACTCCCCTTCTTAAAGTCAACAGATTTAGTGATATATACAAAATCACTTCGCAGCAGAACCTGAATTAGGGTTTCACCCACTGAGAGAAGGATTAGTTATACGAGAGGGCAAGAGGGTTCGGGCTTTTTTAGAATTTTACTTACCAAAATAACTTCCTTTGTCATTTACCAAACATTGACTTCGCCTCAGTAGGATCGTTTGTATTGGGGTGTGTGTGGAAAATTCAATTTCTTAAAATCATTACATAATTTCAGAATAGAGTATAGAAGAGCTAGTTTCCCAGCTGGTATGGAAATGCTAATGATTTTCACACTTTCTACACCTTCGGAGTGCTTTTGCTTATAAAATGACCTAGGAACTATCTTCTAAAACAAGGGTTAATTCTCATTCATGTTCCATGGAGTCTTCCAGGATTTAATTTAACCTTCAAACTTTCATCCAATTAATATTCCCCTTGGATCAGGCCCATGTCTCCTCTTATGCACTGTTTCGTTAGTCTTTCTTAAACATCCAGGACCATCTTTTCCCAAGTCCTGTTCATTTCCTGAAGTACTCTTCCTTGACATTTGAATGCCAGCTCCTTCTTTTCTTAATGTATGAAGCCAACTCTCCCATAAAATTATGTAGGTATATTAAATAAAACTTCATGGAAGAGTAGGAAAAATAAACGTGGGTGTAGGGGGCAAATCTGAAGAAAGTATTGGCATGTTCTGAACCAAAATATGTGGTGGAGCAAGAACAGAATGGATTTTTGATGAGAAGGAATGCCTTCCCTGATGATGAGGGTCTATGCAGCACTATTCCTGAAAGCCTGGTTAGGGGACTCTCTCCTAATGTAATGGGCTCTCAAGGAGGCAAACTTCAGAAAAATGAACTTAATATTAAATAGAATTGGAACAATACATGCCTTATGACATTCCACATGAAGGGAGACTTCTTGGGGGCATTAGAGAGGTTTCTTTGGAGGAAAAGTTAAACTCAGGAGAGAGGAAGAATTATTTATCTATAATATTGTTAAACTGCCCCAAATTTTCTCTTTTCCTTGGACTGTTCATGCAGAGGGTTGAGCATGAAATGGACCTAGGTTCACATTGCTCTACCTTTCCTGAGTAACAGCATTGCTCCAGAGGAGGAAATCTCAGAGAAGCAGGTTAGCAGTGGCAGCAGGAATTTTATTTATCATCTGCCCATCCCAGTAAAAAAAATCCTTTATGAAGTCACGGTATCTCTTTTACTTGTTCATAATTCAATATCCTATGCCTAGAAGTTTTCATGATATTGTTATTTTCATAAATGTGCAAATGTTGTTGATTTTGGGCAGGAATAAATGAAGAGCCTTCTCTATCAGACCTTGGGCAATTAAGCCATTTTACCTTTCACCACTAGGTGGAGGTGTTACACTTTAGGTCTGCAAAGTACTTCATTTGCGAATTTAGAAACTGGTGGACTTAAAGGACAGTGCTAAATGTGGCTTGTAAGTATCTGGTGACTAATTTCTGGAGAGTGTATTTGTGTTGAGGACGATATATAGATTTGGTTTTGGTTATATTGTGCCTTTGGGATTTTGAATAGGAGCTTCAAATATAGATTTAAAATTCAGAATAGACTGAGAGAGATATACAATTTGTGCACTACATCTTCAGGGTCCAATGATATGAATGTATTCCACATAGGTTTTGCCACCATATTTATAAGATTCAATTAAGTTCTGAAATTATACACTTACAGATGCACATTATCTACTACAAAATTAATTCAGGTTTTCAAGGTAGTTGCAGGTGATTTGAAAGAGTACAGTTGGTAATAAAAACTTTTAAATTTGTCAATTTTCCTGAACTTTATTGAAAATGGGGGTGTTAAGAAGATTTCTGGGGCTTTTGCAGGTGTACCATGGCATTTCCTGGAAGGATATTTTTATCTCCGTCCATTATTTATCTTTACAACTCACTGCACAGGGAAGTTTGCCTTTATACTCACTAATAATTTGCATAGGCTCCTCAGGGGCTTGGTTGTCTGCTCAGAGCTCTGTTAATGCTGCTTCCGTGGAGATGGGCCTGAGTGCTTCAGACAGGTGAGCAAGATGTTGTCAGCATCCCAACTCCTCATCCTCCTGATGCTCTGGGTCTCAGGTGAGAAGTTTAGAGAAGTAATATCTGTATAAAGTTGGAGAATGGTTTTACTATGCTGAGTGAACAAACTGTTTCATCTAAAGCAGATCTGATTTTATATGATAAATAACAAATCTACATTTAAATATATATTTTATACATTTGTGATACAATGTCTGATCTATGTTCTTTTCTGACTACAGGTGCCAATGGGGACATTGTGATGACCCAGTTTCCAGGCTCTGTGGCTGCCTCTCCAGCGGAGACCGTCACCCTCAAGTACAAGTCCAGGCAGAGTGTTAGCAACTACTTACACTGGTACCAACAGAAACCAGAACAGGCTCCTAAACTGCTCATCTATGATTCATCCAACCAGCCATCTGGGATCCTTGATTGATTCAGTGGCAGTGGATCTGGGACAGATTTCACTCTCACCATCAGCAGATTCCAGGCTGAAGCTGTGGGAGAGTATTACGGTCATCAAGGTAGCAGCTAATCTACCACAGTGCTTCAGGCTCTAGAACAAACCTCCTCCAAGGGCTGTAGTGTAGTGAATCCTGCAGCACCAGCTGTTTCCTCTTCACACAGACCTGAACTCCTTTTGCTCCATCTGACTGAGAAGCTGCATCTTCTAGGGCATTGTAACATAGAAACCTTTGTGTTTTGCATGGGCAAATCAAATGATGGCAAATAAATTTCTATCTCTTACCCTCTAGGCAAGGGTATTGTAAGCTTTTCAGCCTGATGGTTTGATTCTCTCTTTAATGTGTCTCCCTAATTCTGAAAAATTTTCCTTCCTGATTCCTTATTTCTTCAATCTCCTTTTTCTTCCACAATATCCTCCAACTCTGGCCCTCCTCAAGGTTTAAATCTTTGATCTTTCATAATCAAAAGTTCCATCATAGAAGGTCATCTTCTTCCTTCACTCTTTCCCTCCCTGGCTCCTGTTTCCATCCAAGCCTCTCTTTGCAGTGTCACAGAAGGTGATTTGATTTGCTACTCTATCTTCTTTTTTTCCTTAGATAACTGTTTTCATTTCTTACTGCCATCAAATAATAGCTGTGAAAGCCTTTAATATACATATTCATAAAGGATGCTTATAAGGGATGATGCTTATTCAATGAAATCTGTTGATTTTAGTTTATATATAAAATTTTCCACTGACCTTCATAGTCGGATGGTTGTCACCCTATTTCTATAGTTCTCTGATAAAATGGTTGAACAATATAACTCACAAAAACTTCACTGTTTTCTCTATTATAGAATCTATTATAGATCCAGATTTACTGCATCATATTCCCGTATGTTTGAAGTGACCCATATACAAGTTTATTCTTTATAATATTGCCAAATACTTTATGTTCCACTTGTGTAAAAAAGAAAAATAATGCAAACGAAATGAAATATATTTGATGGTGTGAAGCAGCAAGGACCTCAGAAAAGCATGATCTTAAAGTGAATCCATTCTGTGGGTATAACCTACTATAGGTGCAACCTTTTGAGTAGGTTTCTTCAGTTAATGCCTGGCCCACTCTGGATCTCACTTTTATTACTGAGACTTTTATAAGAAAATGAAATTCAGACAAAGAATGAGAAAGCCATGGAAGCAGGAATGTGAAAGCAACGAAACCTGGAAGAGAAGGAAGGGACCAGCACATGAGATCCAGTGCCTTGTCATATGACAAGGAGTAACGGATCTATGGGAGATGGTCGTTAGAAAGAAATCATTGCCTGATGATGTCTCAATTTAGACATTTTTTTTCAGCCTCAAAATTGTAAGCTTCTAAGTTAATAAACACCTATTGTGAAAGCCGACCCATTTCAATTGCCTCGCAAACTACAACAGTCTATATTCAAACATTCATAGGATAATTGGAAGTATGACTCCCTTTGTAAAGCCCTTTTTCTTTTCTCCATCTCTTTGAGCCATTCTCATCTTTTCAAAGGCAATTCTCTAATTTTATAGCTTTATCCTCTAAAAATATGTGACAACTTTCCTCCTGAACTTTTTCATCAATTGCCCACTTTCTCTCTAATCATCCCTTGGGCACTGAAGGAATTAATAGTTATTAAGTCTGCTGTAAACAGAAATATTTAATTTCTTTTTTCTAAAAAAGAAATTAATACAACCCTTCCCTTGGAGATTCATGGCACACAGTGACACATTAAGGGCTCTAGGGCGTAAAGATACTCACCTAATTCCACACCAGCACAAGGTGTTATTAATAGGCTGGTTTAGGGGAATCATGTATTATATGCATGATTGTTCTGTAAACCCACAACTTCTCTAACAATGAGAAAAAGATACCCACTTAAAATTTTTTTCTAAGTCCTTTTCAGTTACTCCGCGTGTCCATGTGAGTTCATGTGTGTAGAGACATGTGTATGTAAACATATATATATTTATAAAATACATGTATTATAATATTTATGTATATAAACACTTGTAAATTTTGATTACCACAGTTTCTCTTTGAGTTTGATCCAAGGTTGCTTGGGTCAAAGTATGAAGATGTTTCTATCAAAATCAATTAAAAGAAAATTTCATCATATTTGCTTTCTTAAATTGGAAAAAAAATTATTCTTACCGCTGCATGGTGCTTTACAGAAATTTGTCCTATCGTTACCACACACATTGATCAGTTGTCTTCAATACTGATTTTTACTGAATTTACAACAGTATTCTTAATAACAGGAGACATTTGGACTACAGTAGAATGAATTTTCAGAAGCTTTTTTTCACTAGCGCCCCCCCACCCCACCGCCGGATTCCTGCCCACCCAGAACATCAGAAATGCGAAATAGGGTCACTGCAGATGGAATTAGTTAAATTAAAATGAGGCCGTCCTGGCGTAGGGGCCAAAATCGAGGGTATGGTGATTTTCCAAGGAGGGGAGGTTTGGAGACTCGTTGCCATGGAGGAAGGCGGTGTGAAGACGGGCAGAGAAGCAGGTGCCTACAATCAAGAACCGCCAAGGACCGCCAAGACTGGGAGCCACCGGGCACGGAGGGGCTCTCCTTCGCAGCCTCGCAGGGCCTGGCCTTGCCGATACTTGGATTTTGGACTCTGGCCTCCAGAACATGGAAGAAGATGATCTTGTGGTCCGTGGTGTAGTCGTGCAGGCATCCACTCTGTCCAGGTTCAGCCGCAGGCTCACCAGAAGCGGTGCATATGCGAGGCCGCAGCGAAACCAGGTCCTGGCCCTGGGTCAGCCTCAGAAGTACCTGCCTTTGAAAAAGAAGGCTCCCCGGGTCTGGGCCACTGCGTCAGAATCATTATCACACATAAGCAGCAAGTCCCACGGACGGGATGCTGGATCGGACGTCTGGGGTTTCACAGGAGGGGAGGGTTCTCGGATGATGCAGTGGGGACAAGGACTCCTGCAGCCAGGCAGCAGCCATGTGCGCACTTCATCCTCATAGGGGAGCACATAGCACAGGGGGAGCCCAGCCATCTGGAAAGATACTAAAAATTTGATGAAAAATGAAATCAGTATTGAATTAAATTGTTCTTTAATGGAAGCATCTGAGGTTATTATTGTAAAATAGACATCATTGAACTGTTTGAAAAACCATTCTTCTCCTAATGGAGCTGAAAAAAAAAAGTCACTTTGCATTTCATGCTTGCACAAGAAAACATGGAATTAAAGATAAGCAAAATTAATTTAGAAGAACCATCATTTGATGTAAATGAAATCTCATGTGTCAGAGATACTTAAATAAACCTTTAGCACATAAATGTGGTAAATTGGTATTAGGATAGCGCTATTAAAATAAAAGTTTCCCTGAGAAAAATATGCTAGTATTTTGTCACTGATGTGTGTTCTGGTTTCAGTGTGATCAACCTACATGTCATACAGTAAATGTCAACAAAACTAGTGCAAGTTATTCTTTGGTTATCCTCTACTTATTGTCAAACAGAAAATTAGGATTCACCTTTAATTTCTGTTTCCATTGCTGCCCAAAAAGTTGCTTGTGAAATAAAACATTGGGACTAAACTATAAAATAGTCATGATTTACACATACAGTAAAAGACAGAGCCTATTTTTCATGAGAATTCATGTTGCCCTCTATCAATTCCATGGCAGGACTCCTGAGTCTCTTATCCAGCAAAAATTTTACATTTGCCGAAGCTATAATTTCCAGTGTTTTCCACTATTCACGCCAAGATCAACCTGACATCTTTGTGCATCAAGGTGGACACAGCACAGACTGAGGCCAGTGTACCCAAGAGAATGAAGGGACAAATGTATCAAATATTTCAATCATCATCTTCTGAGACTGGATGGAGTTAGCTTTACCAAGATGAAAAGGAAAAGGGCCAAGAAAACATGAAGGGTTATTGCAGGTCTCTCTCAGATTTAACCACAAGGTAGAGAGAGACATCTGTTCTCTACACTGGGATCTCATTACCTAAGATCATAGCAGAAGCTAGAAGCAAAAAATGTAAACAAAAGATCACTAAAACCACCATGATTTTTTTTTCAACTGTATCTATTAATGATCCTTTCTAATATAATAAAAAATCTGGGACAAATGCTAAACTGCAAAGTATACTACAACAATTCATAAAAAGCAAGACTTTTTCAGATATTCTTGAAGAGAGAAAGTTGAGGAATACACGAAAGAACTCAACCTCTGAACGTTTTTCAAGTTCACATAATCAACTATGATCATCTCGGTACTCCAGATTTTCTGCATATCAGAATCACCTGGCAAACTGGTTGAAAATATGAATCTTGAGCCACATGTGGACAAACTGGCCCCAATTCCCAGAACTGGAATTTGGGAATGCGTTCTGAGTAAATTCACCAGATTTATACCCTGTCTGCACAAGTCTGTGAATGGGCATTTGGAAACTAACGTTGCAACACAAAAGCTTTCCCAATGACATCAAGGATAAAAATTAAACGTTTTTTACCATGATATCATGAAGATTGAGATATATAAATCATAACATGATAATCATTATAATTATCTTAATAGTAAAGTAATGACTATCTGCCTAAGGATTGAAAAAATGACTATGTGATTTTGAAATTAAAGATCTATCTCTGACTTTATTGTGATCTTGTTAAAAAGCAAAATGGTACAAAGTATTCAGTAGAAGAGCAGACAAAATATATAAGTTGCATCAGAAATGAGAGGATTTTGAGGTGTGAGGATATATTTTTATTATGATAAAGACCCAAGACATAACAGACTGTGAAGAAAAAGACACTTGTGGAGCCTGAAAATGAAGGCCGTGCCCAAATGTGTTCTAGGTGCCAGGCACTGCTCAAACATTTATATATACTCATTTAGCCTCACAACACTCTACAAAAACTACAATTATTACGTCCTTGTACCACAGAGTAGTAAAGTAGCTTGACTTCCCAAGACTAGGAAATGTCTGAACTGAGAAAAATAAAATTCATACTTTAGGGATCAAGTTCATGGAGAAATCTGTTCTCATCTATAAATAGTTATATTTACAGAATAAAAAAATGGTTTTTAGAAGGAGAAGTTAAGAAAGAGATGGCTGTCCATCTTTTTTGTATTGTTTTCTTTTTTTTTTAACAAATCAATTTTAAATAAAACACAAATCCATTCAATGTGTAAAATCAATGGTATTTGGTATAAATGATATTTAGTCTGATTTTTGCATGTTGATCTTATATCCTAACACTCTACTGAAAACATTTATTAGCTCTAGTAAGGAAGAAATATTCATGGCCATTACTGTCCTCGTTTCTGTAACTGGTCACATGGTCAAAGTTCATATTTATCACTACCTTCTTCCAATACCCATTCCATGTTCCCTTAACACTCAGCAAGCACCTCAGCTGGCTGTGGTTCCTTGCCTGATGGGATGACTCAAGCCTTCATTCTTGAAGATTCTGGACCATTGATATTCCTGCCTGGATTGAGTTGTTGCAGTTTTCCATTGACTTGAGTCACAGGATATGTTAATACTAAGAGATGTCCTAGGTGATCTCCTCTATTCCAGGCAAACTCTTCCTTACCTCCATTGTTTAGGAGGAGTCCTATTTCCTCCTGATAGTCAGGACTAATCACCTCAGCCAGTACAGTAATTCCCTTCTTTCCCTTTTGATTCAGTAATGAAAGGACCAAATTGGGCAGCTGACAGTCTTAACTTCCAGATCCATGGAATCATTGTGTTTCCTGTGGGAACAGTCTTCCTTTTGGAACTAAGACCTGGAGACAAGTCAAGCTTAAGGTTGCAGGAAAAGGAAGCAAGAACTTTTCTATTGGACTATTAGAGCTAATAGTGAGTGGTGCCACTCCCATTTCTACCCCTTGATTCCTAGACCTGTAGGAGAAATAGCACCATAGAGTGATGGCTGATTTAGAGCATACAAAGCTTGCTGAAAAACTTTGCCCCACCTCTGCAAGGTATTGTCATCTAGCTGAGAAGGTAATTGAGTCCTCAAAAAATCATTCCACCGAGGTGGAAGAAACCTATATTTTTGTTGGGTTTACCTCTCAATCTCTCTAATGCAAAAGTCAGGTCATACATTAACAGCCATTAATATAACCCTAGTACATAGAAGAGTACCAGGCCTGTAGTAGATTGCAACTAGGATTTGTTTAATAAATATATGAATGAATAGATAAATAAATAATGTCAAAAGACAAGCAGACACAGAAGAACACACAGAGAGTAGACAGCGAGCACAAAACAATAAGTGGTGGTGGTGTGTGGGGAGAGAAATAAATAACTCTTTATATATATAAGTAACAAGAGACCAGCTTACAAGATTTTCAACCCTAACACTGAGCTCTAAGAATTTCACCATCATCTGCACTGGTTCATTGCAGGAACATCCCTCAGCCAACACCCTGGAGCAGCGCTGCTAATCTAAGCCTTACAAATGAAGCATTTTTTCTGGGGTTTGTGGCCAGAGAAACATCAATAAATGAGAAGTTGAAAATACCTAGGCTTCTTTTGTACTGAGTTCTTAAGACAGATTTTTTACAAGTTTGAAATTTTCCTAGTACATGATCCTCCCATTCAGGTAGATTCAAAATATTAACTGGGATATGACGTAAATGCTACAAGCAAAAGAAGTCTCTCTACTTAACTCATAGACTATTTTTTCTTGATTATTTTTCCTATTCATGAGTTGAACATATCTTTATCAGTCCCCTGTCATTTCCTAACACATTAAGGCTTTGATCAAATCATTCCTTCTCAGTAGAGCTATCCATAACCTTCCATGTTCCCAATTTTTTTTCTTTTCATGTTTTTATTTTTTAAAAGATACTTTGATTACATAAATGTTACAGAGAATATATAGGGGATTCCCATATGCCCTGCTCCCCACATCTCCCACATTTCCCACATTAGCAATATCTTTCATTAGTGTAGTACATTCGTTGCAATTGGTAAACACATTTTGGAGCATTGCCACAAAGAATGGATTATAGTTTACATTGTAGTTTACACTCTCTCCTACTCAACTCTGTATGTAATTGCAAGAAATACAAGGGCCTGCTTCTGTCTTTGTAGTGTCATTCTGGATGATTCCCAAGTCCCGAAAATGCCCCCATATTATGCCTGTTTTGCCCTCTCTCTATCCTCTGAATCTTTTATTTCCTCCCTCTTCTGTTTTTGATCATGTGCCTTTACAGCCTTTCCTGCAGAGAGGGACAAGCCATGTGCTTTCCTCTTCAATGTGAGCTTTACCTGTGAATTCCATTGATCAATACAATGCAGCCATAAGAAATTGATCTGATTCCAGGTTTTCAAGAAACAAAGAAAGTCTGCAAGATGATGACACTATTCCAGAACCCGATGCTCCTGCTCCACTGTGTTTCAGATGAGAGAAGATGTGCAAACTTGAAGATGGTATTTTTCCTCCAAAGTGATCCTCCTATTAGATATAAACTACAGCATATTAAAATAGTATATGAAATAAATAGTGCAATCACCTGTAAATGTAACTACAAATCTAAATAAAAAAGAAAATTTGAATATTCTCTCATGCAAGTAGATAGAGACCTTTCCTCTAATCCCTTTCCTTAGATCACTTACTTTAGAAAAATTCTGTTTGTAAGGAATTCTCGGTCACTTTCAGAGGTATATACATTTTTTAAAAGATAAATGGATGCTTAACATACTGATCTCTTTTCTTTTATTAGGTACTACCTATATGCCCAGGAGATTCTTGACACTCTATTTGAAAATGGAGCAAGACTCACCAGGATTGAAGTTTAATATTTTCTTTTTTATTTTGTGGGTCTCTTACCACTAAGATGACACCCTATGAAAAGATAAACACATTCAACCCCTTTATATTAATGTGAAACTATGAACCTTGTTCTTAAGAAACTAAAACTTAGTGGTTACCATAGGTTCCAAGGGGAAGGAGAGAAAAGAATAGGTGGAACATAGGACACATTTAGGACACTGGAATTGTTCAGCATTATTTCTCAATGATGTATCCAGGTCATTATACATTATTTCAAAACTTATAAAATACAGCAGTGCAAAGTATAAACCATAATGCAAACCAATGACCATGGTTAGTAGCAGTGCTTCAATATTTGTTCATCAGTTTTAATAAATTGACCATACTCATGTAAGATGCTATTAACAAGGGATAATGTGAGAGGAGGGGGCTGGGATATTTAAGAATACCCTATATTTTCTATGTGAGTTTTCTGTAATCTAAAGCTCCTTTGAAAATAAAGTGAAAATAAAAATAAAACCCTGGGGAAACATACAGAAGAATTTGCCAATATACATAAAAGATAACAGATTATACGGTGATGACAGACACAATCCAAAAAAAAAAAAATTGGCTTTGTTTTGGGGAAGTTTTGGATTGCATAAAAGTTACAACTATAGCAGCGAAAGATCAATGGCACAAGGTGTCAGTGGGGGAGGCGGGGGGATTTGTGGGGAAGGATGCACCTGAGGTATGCCTCTATGGAATATGAATATGTTTATGTTGTCATGATAGTTATCTCATTGTGCGGAAACCCTCACAATAACTAAAAAAAAGTAAATTTCCATGCTGGAAAGTCCTGCTACATTCTCTAATAGAGTGGCAAGAATCTCCAGAGTATATAGGCAGTGCCTAGCATAAGAGGGCAGAACAATAAGCCATGCCCTTGATATTAATGCTTATACTTACAAACTGTATTTTTGTAAAATTGAAACTTAGTCTAGTAATATATGTTGTCTAAGACTTGCCTCCTGAAATCCAACTCTTTACTTAAATGTCACCTCTAAGCCAAACTCGGCATATAAGCTCACTGCCTTCCTCCTGGCATGAGACATGACTCACAGGGATGAGCCTCCAGGCACCAAGGCAATTTAACCAACCTCCAACCAGGGATGCATTTGGAAACACACTTTGACCAAAAGGGGGAAATATTAACAGTTCCATCCATCTGCCCCATGGGTTCTAAGCCCCCTCTCAATTGGAAGCAGAGTGGGCATCACCATCCCAAAATCCTCAAGATAGAGGAATGAACAAACCTAAGAGAGGAATGCAACTATGGACCAAAGTAGACTTACTTTTATTCTAGTAATGAAAAACTTGTAACATTGATATAAAGCCAGTGGTCACTAAAGAATCTGAGAAGAGGAAGCTGAAAGAATAGGTGTAACAAGGGGCATTTTTAGGAAATTGGAATTATTCTGCATGTACCAAGTTTTCCAGAAAGAACTGAAAACAATTCTGCTTAATTCTTCCAAAAAATAGATGTGGAGGGAACATTGCCTAAATCATTATATCATGCCAATATCACCCGAATACCAAAACCACATGAAGATATCACTAGGAAAGAAAACTACAGAGTAATCTCTATAATGAACCTGGGTGCTAAAGCTCTCAACAAAATATGTGCTAATCATATTCAGAAACATATCAAATGAATTTTACACCATGATGAAGTGGGTTTCATCCCCGGTATAAAAACAGTGTTCAACATAAAAAAATCAGTCAATGTAATACACCACATAAGCAAAACAAAAGAAAAAAATCACATGATCAACTCTATTGATGCAGATAAAACACTTGACAAAATATAACATCCTTTCTTGATAAAAGACTCTTCAAAAGACAGAAATAGAAGAAAACTTCTTCAACCTGATTAAGGGGATGTATGAAAAACCCAAACTAACATCATATTTAATGGTGAAATACTAAAGGCTTTCCCTGTAAGATCTTGAACAAGACAAGGAAGTCCACTGTCACCTCTCTTATTTAACATTTTGTTAGGAGTACTTCCTCAAACAGGCTAGAAAAAAAAAAAAAAAAAAAAAAGGATCCAAACTGAAAAGGAAGAATTAATAATTTCACTATTTGCACATGACATCATCGTATACATAGAAAACCCCCAAAAATCTATATCAGAGCATCTAGAGCAGATAAATGATTTAAATAAACTGTAAGGATATAAGATTTACATGCAAAATCAGTAGTATTTCTGTACACTAATAATGAGCATCTGAGGAGGAAATCAAGGAAAAAACTCCATTTACAATAGCAACCAAAAAAAATAAAATATCTAGGAACAAACTTAACTAAAGATGTAAAGGACTTGTACATAGAAAACCTGCACAACATTGTTAAAAGAAATCAAAGAAGACCTAAATAAATGGAAGAATATTCCATGTTCATGGATTGGAAAAATAAACATCACTAAGATGTCTGTCCTAAACAAATTGATTTACAGATTTAACATAACTCCAGTAAAAATTACAACAGATTTTTTTTAATGAATTGGAAAGTTCACTTATAAAATTTATTTGGAAGGGCAAGGGACCCCAAATAGCCAAAAACGTATTGAAAGAGGAAAACTAAATTGGAGGAATCATGCTACCTTACTTGAAAATGTACTACAAAGCTACCGTGGTCAAAATTGCATTGTGTTGGCACAAGTATAAACATACTGACCAATGGAACCGAATCGAGAGTTCTGATATAGATCCAAACTAACACAGTCAACTGATATTTGAGAAGGCCACCAATTCCAATCAACTGGCAACCTCTTCAACAAGTGGTGTTGGGAGATCTGGGTATCGTATACAAAAGAATGAGAGAGGATCACCACCACATACCTTATACAAAAACTAACTCAAGATGGATCAAAGACCTAAATATAAGAGCCAAGACCATAAAGCTTCTATAAGGGATAAAGTAGGTATATATATATATGAGATAGTGTAGTAAGAAATAGTTTCATAAACTTTACATCCAAAGTAGGAGTAATGAAAGAAAAAATAGATAAATGGGACTTTCTGAAAATTAAAAACTTTTGCACTACAAAGGAGTATGTCAAGGAAGTGAAAAGGCAGCCTACACAATGGGAGAAAATATTTGGAAACCACTTATCAAATAAGGGCCTAATATCCAGCCTAACTAAAGAAATCCTACATCTTGAAAATAAAAAAACAAATAACCCATTTAAAAATGGGCAAAAGATTTGAACAGACACTTTTCCAAAGACAAAATACAAATGGCTAAAAAGCACATGAAATGATGCTCAACCTCACTAGCTATTTAGGGAAATGCAAATTAAAACAATGAAATATCATCTTACACATATTAGACAGGTGGCTATTAAAAAATTAAAGAACTACTAGTGTTAGAGAGGATGTGGAGGAATGGAAACCATCATTCACTGCTCAAGGGAATGTAGAATGGTGCAGTAATTGTGAAGGATGTTTTGATGTTTCCCCAGGAAGCTAACTACAGAACTGCCATATGATCTGGCGATCATGCTGATGGGTATATACCCAGAAAAAATGAAAGTAAAGACAAGAACAGATAGATCCTCGCACTGTTCATAGTGGCATTATTCAGTATTGCCAAAAGTTGGAAGCAACCCAGTGTCCATCAACAGATGTATATATAGGCAAAATGTGGTATATGCATACAATGGAAAATTACTTAGCTGTAAGAAGGAATGTACTTCTAACACATGGGATAACTTGGAAGAATCTTGAAGACCTTATGTTGAGCAAAGTAAGTGAGGAACTGTAAGATAATTATCACATGACAGTTATCACAAGTCTGCATATTGAGCAGACTTACTGAGCTAGAATCTGGAAGACAGGTTATCAGGAGACAGAAAGTGAGTAGAGTGTGGTGAGCCAATGCTCAATATGGGCAAAATCTATGGTAAGGTGGAAGGGTGTGGTTTGGCAGTGGAGGGGGATGATGGTGGTGCAAGGATGTGAGTTGGGTGGATGGTGCTGGAATGTGAGGGTGATCACTGTGGGGAGCTATGTTGGACTACAATTGGAACTGATCAAATGACCATAAATACATTTTCTAATCTGTCCTTTCTGTATTGGAATCCCTTCTACCTCCTCATGCTAGGAGGAGAGATATAACACACCAGACTATCAATCAAGGTACCCTCTGAGTGGTCTTCAATTTTTCATTTGACTAAGAAGAACTGAGGAATAACATTATTTTATATTTTAATTTTTAGAAAACAGTTCTTTCTGATATTATTATGTTTAATTTTAACTACCTTATAGTTTCCATTGCTTCCTGAGGATACAGTATTGAATTGGCACAGACCTGTGTTAATACATCCAAGGACAGAAGGACCTTGACAGATAAAGTGAATAGTTGCGAAGTCCTGTATCCTACAAGGATACCTTACCATTACTCATCCGAAGTGTCCTTGAACTTCATCTTTGGCTTTTTCATGTTGCCAAGAGCATTAATCTAGACCTCTTGCTCTATATCAATGCTTGGGAATACTCAGGTTCAGCAGGAAGAAAGAATACCTAGACTGTGTTTTCGGGCATCTGAGAATCCTTTCACATCAAGGACTTCATTTTAAAAATGAATTTCTTTAAAAGAAGTTGCAGTAGCAAAAGTGGAAGTGAAATTGTGGCACTTGGGGTGCTGAAGTAGGTGGAGGGAAGTAGAAAAGAAGAATTTTTGCATAGTTACAAGTGTGTGCACTTTGCCTTTAGCAGGTTTCTTAAATATTTCACCATTCCCTTGATTTTGCAATAACGTGCCTTTTCACTTGTGAATTTACAGGCAATTTCTCAAATAAATGGATATAAAAGAGTTCAGTTTCCTGAAATGATGGGCTTTGTTCCTCAGGTCAACAATCCTGCTGAAATAATAATAATACATGCAGGAGAAAAAATAACAAAAAAAGAGAAAGAAGATTAAAGAAGATTAGACAAAGGAAGGGAAGAGAACAGAGGGGAGAGGAAGAGAAAAAAATGTGCTACTTTGGGCCCAAGTTTTATAAAAGTCTATGACTAAATAATTTTTATATTCTTAAGCCATTTTTATCCAAAAGGTAATTAAGGACAGTACAAATAGTCGACTTACAGTTCAAGATCTTCTGCGGGCTCTCGAGACATCTGGACAATGTCGGGAGTGCAGAAAATTCCAGCAAATCGGCATCCCATTGGTGGGCTTTCCCTTGGAATATATGTTAACCTATCTCTCCAATGTAACCGAGTTAGACTCATTTATAATTTCCTTATACATGGTTCTTCTTCCCCCTTTATTTGAACCTACAATTAGCACTGTACCCACTAAGTATCTGTCCCAAAGGCTTAAAACTTCAGTCTGTTCATTAGCCAGTTGAGCCTGAATCTCAGCAAAGTTGCAATGAACACCTACTCTCCAGTTCATCAGACTCACCCAGGACAACTAACAAAATTATGATGATGGACAACATCCATCTAAAATAAATGAGAGTGTATCTACAACTTAAAGCAACACAGTTCAATCCATCTCCCCCATGGGATCTCAACCCCCTCTTAGTCAAAAGCAGAAGAGGTATCACTCGCCAAAAGCCCCAAGATTGGGGAATGAACAAGTGTAAGGGGGGAATGCAACTGTCAACCAAAGTAGACTTATTATTATTCTAGTAATTGAAGAACTTGTAATATTGATATTAAAAAGTGGTTTCCAGAGGTTCTGAGTAGACAAAGAGTGAAGAATAGGTGAAAATGGCATTTTTGGGACACTGGAATTGTTCTGCATGATATTGCAAAGGCAGATACAGGCCATTATACATTTTATAAAACCTATAAAATTGTGAGCTTCAAAGTGTAAACTGTAACGTAAACTGTAGGCCATGGCTAGTAGCAATGCTTTAATATGCGTTCATCAATTGTAACCAAATACCACACTTAAGATGTTATTAATATGGGAGAATGTGACAGGTAAAGGTGTTGGAGAATATGGGAATCCTCTATATTTTTTATGTAACTTTTCTGTTATTTAAAACTTTTTAAAAAATAAATTTATGCTTTATATGTATGCCCAGGTGAACTTCCTCATCTGTATCCTCCATCTGTGACAGCCCACCAATGATCCTTCCCTGCCACAGTTGAAACACTTCTGTGAAGGAAAATTTGTCAAAAATGAAGCCAATAAAATAGCCAAATACAATTAATAAGAAAATGAAATAAAAATGATATTTTTAAACATAAGAAATAAAATACAGAAACATTTTTTTAAAACTAAAAATTAAAAAAAAATTGGTATGTTAAAAGATAATGAAAGAATATTATGTGTTCAAATGATCATGGGGCATTATCACAGTACGAGCATTATCACAATAACTAAAAGAATATCAAATTCCCAGGCTGGGGAGTTCTGCTATATTCTCTAATGGAACAATAAGAATCCCCCAAGTACAAGGACAATAAGAATAAATGTGGATGGTCCATTGATGGACGGATGATATTGATGACTATGTTTATGAGCCTTTGCTCTTAAAATTGAAACTTAGCCTAGTGTTGTAGGGTGCCTAAGAGTTACCTACTGGGAACCTCCCTGTAGCTCAAATATGGCCTCTCTCTAAGCTGAATTCTGCATATAAATGCAATACCTCACCTCCAGCATGGGACATGGCTCCTGGGGATGTGCCTTCCTGGCACTGAGGGACTGCTACCAAGTACCAACAAACAATGTAACTGGGGGAAAAAAAGACATCTTATATGGTTAAGAGACTTCAAAGGAGTCAGGAGGTCATGCAAGGGTAATGCTTAAGCATGTCTCAGAAGAATCTCATTGACAACCAAATTAGATACTACCCCAAATAGAAGGGCTCCTGAGGGATATGGAGACATCCAAACACTATATTCAGGGCAGAAAGCTCAGGAGTTTGGAGTCTTGCCACTGGGCCTTACTTGGAAATATATGGTTCCCAGTGTGACAGAGTTGGACTTAGCTGTGGTTTCCCTACACATGGCTCTACTGTCCTTCTATTTGAACCTATAATTACTATGAGAGTTGGTAGGTGTACGTCCAGGAGAATTAAATTTGGGGCCTGCCCATGTGTCAGCTGGGCCCCAAATCTCAACGGAGTTGTAACACCTACTCTCCAGTTCATTGGACTCACCCAGGACAACTAACAAGAAGGAGATGATGGACAAACAACATACCAAGGAACTGAGAGTGTCTGCAACTGCAAGCAAGAGAGTCCCATCCATCGGTCATATGGATTTGAAGGCTCCCCTCAATTAAAGGTGGAGTGGGCATCAACATCACAGAGTCCTCAGGATTGGGGAACAAACTATGGACTAAAGTAGGCTTACTAGTATTCTACTATAGAATTATGGTGATTCTAGCAGTGGAAGAAAGATCACTGATGTGGAGGCAATGCCCATTGAAGGTTCTGGGGGTAGGGAGAAGGAAAAACAGGTGTAAGATGGGGGCATTTCTGGGAATTGGGAACCGTTCTGAGTGACATTACAAAGACAGATACAGGGTATTATATATCCTTCCATAACCTACAGAATTCAGTGGGATAGAGTGTAAACACCAATGTAAACTATAATCCATTCTTAGTGGCAATGCTCCAAAATGTGTTGATCAATTGCAAATGAATGTACCACACTAATGAAAGATATTGCTAATGTGGGAAAATGTGCAAGGTATGGGGACTGGGGCATATGGGAATCCCCTGTATATTCTGTGTAACATTTATGTAATCTAAATATCTTTTAAAAAATGAAAAAAGAAATTATAAAAAAAATAAACTTCAAAATAATTTAAAAAAATAATTGTTGAAATAAGAACTGCCTATACTGTAATGATATTGAATGTCAATTTTTTAAACTTCCCAATCTAAAGACACAGATTGACAGAGTGGATAAGAAAATATAAGTTATTTATATGCTGTCTACAAAAGACTAAACTTAGGCCTAAGGATACAAAGAGATTGAAAATGAAAGGCTGGAAGAAGATATTACATGCATGCAGTAACCAAAATTGAGATTGCTCATTATTAGTATCTAGAGACATTACTGATTTTTGCCTGTTGAAATTGTATCATGCCATTTTGCTAAACTCATTTACTAGATCAAGTAACTCTGTCATAGGAATTTCAGAATTTTTTAAATACAGGCTTCTGTTATATGCAAACAGTGAGAGTTTTACTTCCTCATTTCAAACTTGGGTGTCTTTTATTTATTTATATTATTTAAATGCTCCAGCTAGAACTTCAAGTACAGTATTGAATAATTCGTGACAATGGGCATCCTTGTCTTGTTCACAATCTTAGAGGCAATGTTTTCAAACTTTCCTCCTAGAGAATGATGTTGGCTGTGGGTTTTTCATACGCCCTTTATCATGTTGAGGAATTTTCCTTTTATTCTGATTTTTCAAAGTACTTTTATCTAGAAAGGTTGTTGGCTTTTGTCATACGCCTTTTTGACATCAATAGAGATGATCATGAAGTTTTTTCCCTTTGATTTGTTAATATGGTGAATTATAGTAATTGGTTTTCTTGTATTGAACCACCCCTGCATACCCGTAATAAAACCCACTTGCTCATGGTGTGTAATACTTTTAATATGCTGTTGGATTAGATTTGCAAATATTTTGTTGAGAATTTTTGCATCTATGTTCATTAGAGAAATTGGTCTGTAATTTTCTTTTTTTGTAATATTTTTATATAGCTTTGGTATTAAGGCAATGTTTGCTTCATAAAATGAGATGGTTAATGTTGCCTCCTCTTCAATATTTTAGGAGAGTTTAAATAGCATTGGTCTTGATTCTTCTTGATATATTTGATACAATTTACCTGTGAAGCCATTGGTCCTGGCCTTTTCTTTGTTGGGAAATTTTCGAATAATTCAATTTCTTTATTGTGATTGGTTTGTTGACTCCTTGTAGTTGTTTGTTCCTGTTCAGAATTTGTCCATTTCACGTGGGTTGTCTAATTTTTTGGCACAAAGTTTTTCATATCGTTTTATGAACCATTTTATTTATTTGGTGGGAGTCATAATGTCCCTCCTTTCATTCTTGATTTCATTTATTTGCATCTTCTTACTTTTTTCATTCTTAGTTTGGGTAAGTGTGAGTCAATTTTATGGAGTTTCTCAAAGATCCATGTTTTTGTTTTTTGTTTTTTCTCTGTAGATTTATTTAAAATACTCAACTTCATATATTTCTGCTCTAATCTCTGTTATTTATTTATTTCTATTTGTTTGGGATTGGGCTGCTGTTCTTTTATTCTTTTCTTCTGGAATTTAATTAGGTCTTTGATTTTAACTCTTTTGTACTTTTAATATAGGCATTTAGGGCTATAAATTTCTCTCTCACAACTTCTTTCACCGTATCCTATATTTTTTGATAACTGTGTTTTCATTTTCATTTATCTCTAGACACTTACTAATTTCTCTTACAATTTCTTCTTTGACCAACTGATTGTTTTAAAATGTATTGTTTAGCATCTATATATTTGCAAATATTCCCATTCTCTGCCTATTATGGATTTCCACCTTCATTCCATTTATGATGCATGAAAGTGCTTTGTATAACTTCAATCTTTTTAAATTTATTGAGACCTGTGTCTTGACTCCACATGTGGTCTCTCCTAAACAAAGATCCATTAATACTTTAGAAGAATGTATATCCTGATGATTTAGGGTGCACTATTCTTTATATGTCTGTCAGGTTGAGCTGGTTATCATATTGTTCAAGTTCTCTGTTTCCTTTTTTATCCTCGGTCTTGTTGTTCTATCTATTGATTATTGTAGAGACATCTTTTCCTCCTTACAGTATTGTCAGAGTTTCCCTCATGCATTTTGTGTTTCCCTGGTTAGGTGCATAGATATTTATGCCTGTTACTCCTTTCTGGTGAATTGTCCATTTTATTAATATATAATGGCTTACTGTATCTCTTTTCATTTAAAATCTCTTTTTTCTGTTATTTGTATAGCTACTCCTGCTATTTTTTGGTTACTGTTTGAGTGAAATATCATTTTCCAAACTTTAATATCACCCTATTTGTATGCTTTGGTCTAATGTGACTCTCTTGTAGACAGCATATAGATATCTCGGGGTTTTTTTTATTAATCCATTTTGTCATCCAGAATCTTTTTACTGGGGAAGTTAATCCATTTACAGTCAATGTTATTACTTATCATGTTATTACTTCCTTAAACCATTTTATCTTTTGAATTTCATAAATCATATCTTATTTTTGTCTGTCTTTTAACACTGTTGGTTACATTTTCTGATAGTTTTCATTTCTAAATTCTCCTCCAAGTCTTTCTTTCTTCATGCATTTTCCATTCAGGCTGCAGAACACCCTTTAGTGTGTCCTGTAGAGTCGGATGCTTGTTTACAGACTCTTGATTTCTGTTTTTCTGTAGATGTTTTAAACTCATCTTCATATATGAAAGAGAATTTTGTCAGATAATGAATTCTTCACTGGCAGTTTTTCTCCTTCAGGGTTTTAAATACCCCTATGTTCTTGCCTTCATGGCTTCTGATGAGAAATCTGCATTAAGTCTTACTGGGTGTCATGAATATATGATGGTTCACTTCTCTCTCTCTGCTTTCAAAATTTTCTCATTATATTTGCCATTTTGTCATTCTAAATACTATCTCTGTTAGAGTAGGTCTATTTGAATTTATCCAGAGTGGACTACACTTCACTTTTTGCACATGTATATTCATATCTTTCATGAGAGTTTGGAAATTTTCAGCTATTACTTCCTCGAATATACTTTCTGTCACTTTTCCCCTCTCTTCTCCTTCTGGATCTTCCATGACCCATATGTTGGTGTGCTCTGTGCTGTCATTCTGCTCCCTGACAAACCTGCCCAATTTTTTTTTCTCTTCTCTTCTCTCTCTGTTCCTCTTTCTTTTCATTTTTGGCTATTCTTTCTTCTACATCACTGATTATTTCTTTTGCAATTTCAAATCTCCTATTGTATGCCTCCAATGTTCTTTTTTTTTTTTTTCAAAGATTTATTTATTTATCCCCCCACTTGCTGCTTGTGTTTTACTGTGTCCATTTGTTGTGTGTTTCTTCCATGTCTGCTTATCTCCCCCTTACTGTGAGGTCCTGCTGCATCAGCCCACCGCGCTGCGCAGCCAGCCTGCTCTCACAAGGAGGCCCCGGGAAGCGAACCCGGGGCCTCCTGCATGGTAAACGGGGGCTCTATCGATTGAGCCACACCCGCTTCCTGCTGTGAGGTCTTGCTGCATCAGCCCACTACGCCGTGCGGGCTGGCTGGCCTGCCCTCAAAGGAGGCCCCGGGAAGCGAACCCGGGGCCTCCCATATGGTAAACGGGAGCTCTAACCATTGAGCCACACCAGCTTCCCTCCAATGTTCTTTTTATATCACCTATTTTGTCTTTAATACCCATACTCTCTGATATTTTCTTATTCAAATTCTTCTTTGTGCACGTTCATTTTCTTGTTAATGTCTTGTATCTCCTTATTCATATTGTCCTTCAACAAATTGATTTGATTTAGGAGCTGTGTATGAACATCATTAATTACTTATTTCAAATTCTGTGTCTTGTCTGAAGCTTAGTTCCTTTGCCTAGCCATATCTTCCTTTTTTCAGAAGGGTTTGTAATATTTTGCTGATATTTTGGCATCTAATTGTGCTGGTGTGTTTATTCTGACAGTTTGTCTCACGTCCAGGTATTTAGAATTGAGAGGGTCTGTGTTACTGCTGGTCTTTGATTCTTAATTCAACTTGTTCAAGGTCTTCAAGATTGCTCCTGTTTAACTGCTCAAACCTAGACTATGGACCCTGTAATTAGGTGAAGTACAGTTCCCAAGGGCTTTGGAGGGTGGGGCAGTAAAGGTACCAAAAAGTCTTATTTCCTTTTTTGTTCCTTTCATGCACTTTCCTGACCTACAGGCAGATTACACACTTTGGCAGATTTCTCCACTCAAACACTAAGGTGGTATGTGTTCATTGGAATCCTGCCTTTGACGGTGGTGCAGAAACAATATCCTGGAGTGTTCTCCCTAAGTGCTGGCTATTCAGAGACAAGCCTAACAAACTGAACTTGCTCAGAAACTGCCCTACCTCGTTGGCTGGTCACCCCTTTCTTTTTTCCAAGGAAGGAAGTAAATTTCCTCTCCCTCCTGTGTCATTAGCAACCAGTCCAGGTCAATAGGAAGGGTGTTTGAGAAGGCAGTTCATCTTTAGTTCCCTGTCAGATCCCAGAAAAAGCAATTCTGTGGCCCCACCTGACCGGAAAGAGCATGACCTTTGGAAAAAGTATACCAAATTCACTGGGTAAAAGCTGGATTGCCCTAGGCTATATCCTTCCCTCTCCCTTTACCTGGGGAATTGGACCCATGTGGCCCTCTCAGTCCATTTCCTCCATCCCCGGGTTAGAGGATACATATTGTCTTCTCTAAGGATGGGGGACAACTGCAACTTTACTCATGAATCTTCTCCATGGAGTCTGTTTTTCTAATCTCTTGAGGGTGTTAAACAGCCTTCCCCTGCTGTTCTAAACTCTAGAACAGTATTCTGACAAGTGTCTGCCTGACCTCTAGCTATTTTACTGGGAGAGAAGTGAGTCCTGTGCATCTTTAATCTTCCATCTTCCTGGAACTTCTTCCCATTGTACATTTTCTCAGCACAACTTCTTCACCTAATGCTTTTACCTAGGTAACACCTAACACATCAGGGTCCTGTTTCGGACATATCAACAGAATGAGTGAGTGTGGGAGAGTTGATTTACTCTTCCAGTTTAAACATCTTTCAGGATCCTCAAACAATTGTACATGGTTTAGTACACTTGTTCTTCCACTGTGCTTTCAACACACAAAATTGGGTCTCATTAACTGTTTATTGAAATATAACTTTGGGATGTGGATGGGGCCCAAGTGATTGATTTCCCTCCTACCACATGGGACATCCCAGGGTTGGTTTCCTGAGGCCTCATGCAGAAGGCAAGCTGGCACAATAGGCACGTATGGTGAGTAGATGCAACAAGATGATTCAACAAAGAGACACAAAGAAAATGACAATGAGAGACACAACAAACCAGGGAGCTGAGGTGACTCAAGCAAAGGAGCGCCTCTCTCTTACATGGAAGATCCCAGGTTCGGTTCCTGCTACCTGTTAAAGAGAAGAGGAGCAGACAGTGAGGGCAAATAATGGGGGTGGAGGGGGAGGTGAATAAATAAATAAAATAAATCTTTAAAAAATTTAAGTTAATATAATTCAGCAGCAAATTCTGAATCTAAGAGCAAAATTTTTTTTAAACATTGATATTTTATAAACGAATGCATCATTTGAAACATACGTGGAGTTTATTTTGCAAAAGACATATCCATCATTATTTTCCCAATATTGTATTTCAAAAGGAGAGGATGCTGCATTATAACTCTTGTAAAGAATTCTCAGGTGCAATTACACTTCTGAATATTTCAGGAAGAGATTTTCTTATTCAGTCTTACCCTTGAGAACCAGAATAATAATTGGTGTTGAATGATCAGATTTGGTGTCAAACTCATTGAATATAAATATATTCAATAAAATGTAACTTTTGCATTTAAATAACATTGCATTAGGAGAAGCCATGCTTTTTTGTGTAAAGGGCCTCCTATTTTCCAGTAAAAAATTCATGGAAAACAATTACAACATGGTGTTCATAATTGGATTCTTAAGCTGGACATGGATAGTAGTGCAGAGCTGCTGAAATTCTAGTAAAATCTGGAGTTAATAATTTCAGATATATAAATGCACCATGGTTACATGAAATGTTACCATTTGGGGAAACTAGAGTAAGGCAAATGGAATCTCTGTATTACCTCTGCAGATTTCTGTAAATCTAAAATAATTCAAAAATAAATTTTATTTTACAAACACACTATATATTTGTTAAGCCCATTGAACCCTGGATAGGACCATGCTTCTTTGAGGCCTAATTATCCTTTGCTCATTGGAAACAGTCCTCCTTTTCAGCAGCTCTCTTCAAACCAGGGTTTTTGAACTGCTGGTGTATACAAAGATTCTCCCAAATATTCCTCGGCATAAAAAGCTTAAAGAGAATTAATTTCCAGAACTCAGGGTTCTGCTAAAACCCCTTACAAAAGCTGATCTATATAAGAATAGTGAAGTTATTCAGCTAAGTTCACAATCACTCTTTTCTAATTTTCTCTAGAAAAAGCTACCAGTCATCTTACCTTGGGCATTTCCTGCAGTATCAATAAAAGAAACTTTCATATCTCACACCAGGATCAACATTGAGAAAGTGTACTATTTGATTCTGGAAAATGGGCAACATTTTCACTCACAAATCTGGTGGTTTGCAGAGTGTTATCATTCAACAAAATCAAAGAAACACCTACTCTAATTGTCAGCAAAAGATTTCAAAATGTTATAGAGGAATTTCAAAATTAAATTACTGCTGGAGGTCTCAGTTTTAATTACCTCAATTCCTGCCTTGGTTTCAAACTTCACAAACTATTTTTTCCTATTGCAATTCATTGAAAAATGAAAAGCTGGCATTTTTGGCACACCATTGAATCACTAGATTAAAGATTTCCCATTGATTTTGAATACGTTTTGCACAAAATTTAGAGAACTTTCTTACACAAAGTTCTTTATCAATGTTCATTACCACTTAGGCTGAATTATGTACTTCCTCAAAGGCTCAAAATTTTATGAAAACAAGCTCATCATAGGCAGCAAAGAGAAAAGATGTGTCCTGAATTATTTCATTTTTGTTTGACATCCACATACATAAAATTTGCTTATCGGTTATATTGTTTGTGAATGTGACAGAGCTTGTGTGTTTGTGTGTGTAAAAATATACAATAAGTAAGTATATAGGGACACCAGTCACCTGGGTGGCTGAAAAACAAAACAATTTTATAGCTTCACAATTTGAAGGCTGGAAATCATAAATCAGGGCATTGCCTGGGCTATGCACCATCTGCACTCTCCAGAAAGGAGCTATTCCATGACTGTCTCCTAGTTCTGGTGGTGGCAGCATAACTCCAATCTACTTCTCCATGTTCACTTTGCCTTCTCCCCTGTGGCTGTGTCTGTAAAATTTCTTCGTTCTTATAAGGACAAGAAATATATTGGAATGGGGCCCCTTCTCATCCAGGGTGACCTCACCTTAATTTAACTAATCCAATCTACAATGAACCCAATTCCAAATAAGGGCACATTCTGAAATGTTAGAGCTTAGTTAGGATTTCAACATATGTTTTAGGTGATACATAAATAACTAGTTAATATATAACAGTAAATTTTTGCCTTTACAGTTTCTCTTTCTAGTTGCCACTCCCTAGGTTTCATAATTTGCTGGTAAAATTATTTTACCACAATTGACATTATCTGTTACCCAAATTTGTTTGAAAACAATCACAAATATAAATAAGTCATCTTTAATATTGAGGGCTTCAACTGAATTTACCAAAGTATTCAGTGTAATATCAGATATTTCACTAACATCAGAATGAGTTTCCAAATATTTTCTGGACTATCTTGAATTGCATGAAGAAAAAAGTAAATCTATATAGAAATTAATTGACTTTCTACTTAAAGGTTAAGTTACTCATATAAAATTAGTATCATTTGTCTTTCTGCAAAATTATTCCTCTATTAATGGACAAACCATAGAAGATATCACTTCAATTTTCTATACAGGGAAGCATAGAATCAAAATGAACAAAATTAGTTTAAAAGAACCCTTAATTTATCTAAATGAAAGCTCATAATTCATAGTGGCACATAAATGAAACTTCAACAGCTACACATACTAAAATTTGTCACGTCCCATACTCTTAAAATAAACACTTACACTTGTATTGTATGTTTCTGTTGTTTAACAGATTCATGTCTTCTTGATTTCATGTCGTCAGCTCCATGGCAATAAACATTTTTGCCTGTTTCATATTTATTATTTTCTAGTGGTGGAGGAAAAAATCAGTAGTTGTTGGTGAAACATGCACTTTAATTTTTTATATCATTGCCCCCAAAAAGCTTTCTTATGAAATATAAACAACTATTACCAAACAATTAAATAAAGCTACAAACACTGTGCACTCAATGACAAAACCACTGTAGCAAAATTTATTCACTTTACTCTATTTCTTCTAAAGCAGGACTGCTGAGCCTCCATTACCCACAAATATTTACATATAACAAATCTTTAATTCCCTACATTTTCCAATACCCCCAGTGTTACAGATCTAATTGTATCCCACAAAATGATATGTTCAAGTCCTAACAGCAAGTTCCCTGAATGTGACCATATAAGGAAACAGGATTTTTGAAGATGTTGAACTAAGATGGGTGGTTATCCAATATGTTTGGTAATTCTAACAGAAGGAAATTGAACACAGAAGGACAGACAGACAGAAGGGAGATGCCATGTGACCAGTGTGGCAGAGAATGCCATAGACTGGTGGGAATCCAATGTCAGCAGTGAAGACAGAGTCACAGAAAGAATTCTCCCATACAGCTTTAAGGGGAAACCTGGACCTGCACATCCCTAGATTTCAGACTCCAAGCTTCCAGAACAGTAAGAATATAAATCTGTTGGCTAAAGGCACTCAGTTTGTGATAGTTTGATAGAGCAATCCCAGGAATTTATGAAGCCCAGTGATTAGCCACATGGCCACTGTGTGCATGTAGAAGACCACAACAAAGACTGAGTCACAATTGGCTAGTTGAGCAAAAGGCTGTGGGACAGCAGCATGACATACTTCACCGAACACTATCTGAGATAGGGAATACTTATTTGTGCAAAGATGATGGACAAGGGCCAAGAAAAGTGAGGTACATAATTGCTGGGCAATCACAAATTTAACTTGTTAAACTTAAGGGTATTCTCTACCATACTTAAATCACTTAAACGAAGACCATGGGAGAAGCTGACAGTTAAAAAAATAGAAGGGTCTATAAAATCATCCTGATTTATTTTAATTCAATTATTAATAATATTTTACTATGATATAAAATGTTTTAGACAAATTCTTAACTAGAAAAGACAAATGGACTATTCATAGCAAACAGTACAGTTTCAGGCGAGTCTAATGTAACCCTACCCAGTAATGAACTCAACCAGAGAAAAGTAATGACAGGCATCTCAGAATCATCAAGATTGGTCACACTTTCCAAGATTAGATGCATATGAGACTCAGCTGGAAAACTTGCCAACAATATGAATCTTGGGCTACATTCCAGTCAAACTGGCCAGAACTCCTAGAATTTGGAATCTATATTCAATCATGACACCACATTTTTCTTTTGTAGCCTGTGTCAGCAGTCATGGATTTGGAACAAACATGTATCAAGCAAGCAGCTGCAGTAACATTCAGAATGACACTAAAATCTGCTACCCATTAATTTTGTTAGTATTTAATGAAATATGTAAAGCATATCACAAATGATAATCATTGTGATCATTGCCTATATATCAATGTAATGAAAATTGGCAAAGAAAAGAAAAATGTGAATTTCAATTGTTGAAAGAGTCATGTTGTCTCTCATTGAGAAGAATGTGAAAAAGGAAGATGCGGCAGAGTATTCAAGACAAGGTAAGGTAAGAAATGGAGTCAACAAATATAAATTGGATAGGAGCTAGACAACTCATGAGGTTTGAAGATATGTTTTTATATGTTTGTAGTCATCTGAAGGAGAGCCTATAAAACAATCAGATCCTAATCCTTAGAACCTGTATGTGTTAACTCATATGCAAAATCATTGCAGATGTGATTAAGTTAGGATATTTAGATGGGAGTATTACCTGGATCATAACCCTGGATCCCAAATGCCAACACATATATTCTTATATGAGGAACATTTGACCAGAAACAGAAAATAAGGTGGTATTAAAAAAGTGAAGACAGGAATTAGAAGGCTTGAAGGCTGTATCAAGTCAGCCACAACAATCAAATAGCAATTCCTTGCAATTACTCCCTAAATATATGTCCTAACTTCTATTTCTCTGGTGGAATCCTAGCTGACTTTAGTACCAAGCATGTAGTGGTGCTATAACAAATATCAAACTATGTAGAAGTGACTTTGGAAATGGATGATGGGTAAAGACTGGAAGAACTTTGAAGCATCTGATGAAAAGCCTAGATTTCCTCCAGCAGGCTTTTGGTAGAAATATAGACATTGAAGCTGATTTTGTTGAGGGCCCAGAATGAAATGAGGCATTGTTACCTTAAATGGGAAGGATGACAATCCTTGTATATAAAGGAGGGAAATTGCTGAATTTGTCTGATAGTTTTTGGTGTGAAAAGCAGAACTTGAAGTCAAGAAACTTTTACAATTAGCCTAGGAGATTTACAAGAAAGTGTTCAAGTCATGTCCCATGTTCTTCTTTCTGTGTATGTAAAACACATAGCTTCCATGTAGCTATGTCAGGAACACATATCCTAAAATCTGACTTTTTTTGTTGTTTGTAGCAAAGGCTCTCTGAGACAAGCAGAGAGATGCCACTTAAAAATTGCTGGTGAATGAACAGACAATATTGTCAACAGTTATTTCAGTGTATGAAATTGTTTTCAGTTTATTCATATTCTTAAAATAAATTATGTAGAAATATATTTGAGGATATTATGAGGAATTGAAAATATTACAAAGTTTCCATTTATTTTATCCTAATGTGTTTGTGTCTTGCAGAGCACCATGTCCCTATAATAGAATCCAGTTGTAACTAAACTTTTCAAATTTATGTGAAGCTCTGTTACAGGGCCTCAGGATTTATGATATTTCATACTCCTTATCCATACTCGCTCCCAACATTATTCATTTCTACTCTTCTAAACCACAAGGTTTTTGAGAATGTTATATTATCAAAAACACTGACACCTGAATTGAATAAGACAATACGAGGAAAAAATTAAAGCAGGCTCTTGGAGTTCTAAAATTCTGCATGCAAATAAAACCATGAAGATTCAACAAACCATTGAAGAAAAACAAAATGTGATACCTTACGTTGCCAGGCTGCTATCACAAGTACTGCAGAGTGGCATGCCTCAAACAATGGGGATTTCTGGGCTCGCAGTTTGAGGTTAGGAGATGCCCACTATTGAGAAATCAGCAAGGAATTGCTTTCTCCCCAAAGTCAATAATATTCTGATGTTGGCTATCAGAGGCCATTGAGTTTCCTTGGCTACTATCCCTGCCTTGCATTCATAGCAATGTCCTCTTCTTTCTCTTTTGGTTTCTGTTGACTTCCATCTTCTAGCTCCTCTCTGTGGCTTCTATATCTATAAATGAATTTCTCTTGCTTAGAATGGAATCCAGTAATCTGCATTAAGGCCCCCTTTCACTCAGGTGGGCCATTCCTTAACTAAAATAATACATTCAAGAGTTCCTGTCTACACTGGGCCCACACCAACAGGAATACTGACAATGATTAAGAATATGTATATAATTCAATCTACCACAGATTAAAATAGAGGCCAGATCTGCAGGCAGAGATATCACAGATGTGGGCTCAGCAACCAGAGACCTGGGTACAGTGGCCAAGACCAGAGGTCCAGAGAGCAGAGCCATGGGCCTGGGGCAAAATCCATAGGCCACAGAGATGGCTCCCAGGCAATGAAATCTAACAGAACTTCAGGATTTCAAAATTGCTTGGGAGCAGTGCTTCCTTGCTTCCTTCCATTCTCTCCCTATTAGAATTAGAATGTCTGAAACATTTAAACTATGGCTGCCCCACAACATGGTATTTTGGAATCAGTAAACCTGTTTTCTAGCTACTGGTCCACAGAGAGAAATATATTTTGCCTCACAATGGATCCCACTGAGATATAATACAGACATGATTTAGACAATTTAGATGGTAACTTGGGACTGTTCAGGAGATGATATTTAGATGAGGTTTGGGAATTGAGTTGATGATGTAATTTTTTAGATGTTTAGGCATGTTGGGACCAGGACAATGTATTTTGCATGTGGGATAAATGAGTACCATTGGGATTGAAAGGAACACTCTGTAGACTGAAAAACAGCCTGAAAACACCTGACCTTAAACCCTGGTACCCATGCATGCTACCTTATATGAGACATTCTTTGTAGTTTGTTTAATTTGAGATGGAGATATTATCCTGGGTTTTCAGATTAGCCAATAATGCAATCACATGTATCTCAATAAAAAGCAGGCAGTATGTTTTGACAAACACACAGAGCAAAAAGCAAGGGAGGATAGAGCAAAGAGTAATTTGAAGATGCTGGACTTGAAACCTGGAGTAATGAATTCACAAAACAAAGAATTCTAGTGACCACAACAGGCTGGTAGAGCCACAGAATATACTCTCCTGGGGATACTGCAGAAGTGTGGCATTACAGAAATCTTGATTTCAGCCTTGTGATGATGATTTCAGTTTTCTGGCTTCCAAAACTGTGAGAGAATTGAATTTTGTTATTGTGAGTTATCAAGTTTCTTTTAATTTGTTAAAGCAGCCACAGAAAACTAATTTAATCACTAAAATTGATAAATAATTGAGGTATTTTTGAAAGAGATATGAAAATACTATCAATCATAGGAAACAAGTATTTTCTATCTATCAGTTTCAGCTCATATCCTTTTCTGTGTGTTGATATATTTTGCCTCACAACATCCTTAGAAAATGGGTACGGTAATCATATTTATTTTATATCTGAGATAACCTTGCCACTGAGAGGTTAAGTAATTTACTCAAGGGCTCATGGGTAAAAACTGTCTGAGATGTACAAAAAAATAACTAAATTGATAGTTGAGTACAAAGGGTCATGGGGAAATCTGCACATATTTATAACAGGGATTAGATTATTGTGGAATGGCCTTTAATAGGATGAGAATGACAGAGATAAAATTCTATCTTTTAAAATTTTGTTTCTTTTCAAAAGAAAAGGTAGAAAGCAACAAAGGCAGTGAGCTAAGCCTGTAAAAGTACAATCAGGAGACCCTGAGCAAAAGGGCTTGCCTAGACAGAGGATTCAGTAGGTAAGGAGGGACAGTGAGAGACAAGATCTCCAGAGGGGATTCTGAACCTGTGAAGGCCAAGATGATATGGTAATATCATATTAGAGGATAATAGGAACCAGAAGAAGGGAAAATAATGAGAAGGAGTAAGAATAGGAAAGTGTAAATAAAGAAGGCACATGGAAGAGGTAGTTGATCCATCAGGGTATAAAACTCTCTGATATGGGCTTTCATATCATCTTTTGGAGAATAAAAATAACCATCAGAAGAAGTTAGAATCAGTCTGCCAGGGGGTAAAAGACATGTGGTCCAATCAACCCAAAGCCAGGCTGATGGCCAGCTAACAGACAGATGAAGGAAATTGAAGACAATTGAGCCTACATCAGCCAGTATTAAGGGGACCTGCCAACTAATGTAAACCAAGCGTCACCCCAGCCAAATCAGTCTAGCCTTCCCATATTAACAGACTGCACAGCTAACCAAAAACTCAACAGCTTAAGGTTTGTGCTAATGGGTTTGGGAGTAGAATATTACACAGTATTAGAGAACAGATAAATTATCTTCTTTTAAAGTGCTATCCATTCTCATGCCGCAAAATCCTCCCCCACTCTTATTTTTCTTCCTATCACTTAAAAATGGTATAGTAGATATTTTACGTTTTACATATTCATATTTTTTCTCCTCAGCTAAGATAACAGGAGGAATCTTTGCAACTGACAGAGTAACTGCTCAATAAATATTTCTTAAGTGAATGAATGGCATGGATTCAATGATTTTTAAATGCCTCTCATTACAAGCAGTAAAGAGCATTTATGTGTGTCAGTGTTTAAAGTATTCACTTCAGGTCCAATGAGATATTTCGTGAAACCTAATTTCATCCATCAATGTATTCATGAAGTAATTTCAGAAATAGTACTAGAATGCCTGGAGTGTTTCCACTTTTACACTGAGATTATTGTGTCAATTAAAGGTTATCCAAAGTGTTCAGGTTACGGCAGACTTAAGAACAATGAATTCATTCATTGCCCAAGGGATGATTAGAGAGAAAGTGGGCAGTTGATGAAAAAGTTCAGGAGGAAAGTTGTCACTTATTTCTAAATGGATAAAGCTAAAGAATTAGAGAATTGCCTTTAAAAGAATGAGAGTAGGTAAAAGAGATGGAGAAAAGAAAAAGGGCTTTACAAAAGGAGGCAGACTTTCATTTATCCTGTGATTATTTGAATATAGACAGTTCTAGTTTGCTAGGATGTTGAAATGGGTCAGCTTTCACAATAGGTATTTATTAACTTACAAGCTTACAAATTTGAAGCTGAGGAAAATATCCAAATCCCGGCATCATCAGGGGATGTTTTCTTCCTGAAGACCAGCTCCCAGCATTCCTGGTCTCCTCTGCCAATGGCAAGGTGCATGGCAGCATCTGCTGGTCACTTCCAACTATTCTAGGTTTTGTTCCTTTCAGATTCTTGCTGCCATGGCTTTCTCTTTCTTTGTCTGAATTTCATTTTCTTATAAAAGACTCCAATAAAGGGACTGAGACCCAGAGTGGGCCAGGCATCAACTGAAGTAACCTACTCAAATAGGTCCACCTACAATAGGTTACACACACAGAATGGATTAAATTTAAGGTCATACTTTACTGAGGTCCATACGGATTCACACCATAAAATACACATATATTCTTTTTTGTATTAATTTTCTCTTTCACACAAATGGAACATACAATATTTGGCAATGTTGTAAATAATAAATTTGTATAGGTGTCATTTCAAACATAGGAGAATATGGTACAGGAAACAGAGATCTTATAAAATACAGAAACATTTGAACTTTTCAAGAGTTTTATGGTTCAACTATTTTAAAAGAAAACAATACAAAGAGGGTGACAATAAGAGGAATATGAAGGTTAGTTTTGGATATTTAATTTTATATCCAAATTAAAATCAACATATCTCATTGAATAAGCATCATCCCTTACAAGCATTCTTCAGGAGTATGTATATTAAAGGTATTCACAATTATTATTTGATGACTCTTACAAATGAAAATAGTTATCTAATGAAAAACAGAAAGTAGAGTATAAAATCAAATCACCTTTTGTGACACTAAAAAGAGAGGCTCGGATGGAAAAAGGGTCTATGGAAAGATAGAATAAGAGAAGATGACCTTCTATGGGGAAGTTTTGAATATGAAAGATCAAGGATTTTACTTTGGAAAGGACCAGATTTGGAGGATGATGGGGAAGAAGGAAGAATATTGAAGGAATAAGGAATAAAGATGGAAAAATTTTCAGCTTTAAGGAGGCACATTGAAGAGAGAATCAATTCAAGTGGGTGAAAGGCTTACAGTACCATTGCCTAGAGGATAAGAGATAAAAATTTATTCGCCCTGTTATTTGATCTGCCCATGCAATACACGGAGGTTTCTATGGTACAATCCCCTAGAAGATGCAGCTTCTCAGACAGATGGAGGAAGTAGAGTTCAGGTCTGTGTGAGGAGGAAACAGCTGGTGCTGCAGAACTCAATGCCCTACAGCCCTGGGAGGAGGTTTGTGTTTGAGACTGAAGCACTATGGAAGGATAGCTATAACCCTGCTGACAGTAATACTCTCTCACATCTTCAGCCTGGAATCCGTTGATCGTGAGAGTGAAATCTGTCCCAGACCCACTGCCACTGAATAAATCAGGGACCATAGATGGCCGGGAAGATGTACCAAAGAAGAGCAGTTTAGAAGCCTGTCCTGGTTTCTGTTGGTACTAGGTTAAGTAGCTGCTAACACTCTGGCTGGTCTTGTACTTGAGGATGACGGTCTCTTCTGGAGATGCAGCCCCAGAGCCTGGAGACTGAGTAATCATGATGTCCCCACTGACACGTAGAATAAGAAATGAACATAGATCCTACATTGAATCACAAATGCATAAATTATGTATAAAGTGAAAGTTTTGTTATTTATCATATATAATCAGATATGTTTTAGATGAAATGGTTTATTCACCCTGCATTGTAAAACCATTCTACAACTTTATGAAGATATTACTCTTCTAAACCTCTTACCTGAGACCCACAGAGCCAGGAAGATAAGGAGTTGGGACTGTGGTACCATTTTGCTCACCCATCTGATGCACTCAGGCGCCATCTCCAGGGAAACCATATTAATAGAGCTCTGAGCAGATAGCCAAGTCCCTGAGGAGCCTATGCAAATCATTAGAGAGTATAAAGTCAAACCTAACTGTGCAGTGACTTGTAAAGGTAAATAATGGAAGGAGATGAAAATATCATGACTACAGGAAATGCAATTGTACTCCTGCGAAAGGCCCCAAAATTAATTTGATTACAATTTTCAACAAAGTTCAGCAAAACTGACAAATTTAAATATTTTTATTACCAATTGTACTCTTTCAAATCATCTGCAACCATCTTGTAAAGATGAATTAATTTTGTAGTAGAAATTAATTGAATCTTATAAATACGGTGCGAAAACCTATGAAGAACACATTCATATCATTGGATCAAATAGGATGTCATGCACAAATTGGATATTCTCTGTCTATTCTGAATTTTAAGTAGATATTTGAAGTTTGTCTTCAGCATTCTAAAGGCACCTCAATATACCCAAACCCAGACAGCTGTATTGCCCTCATCACAAATATACTCTCTAGAAATTAGTCACCAGATACTTAGAAGCCACACTTAGCACTGCCCTTTAATTCCACCATTTTCTAAAATCACTAATGAAGTGATTAGCAGACCTGAAGTGTAGCACCTCCATCTAGCAGTAATCAGTAAAATGGGTTTACCTCCCAAGGTCTGACAGAGTAGGTTTTTCATTATTCCTACCCCAAATCAAACATATTTATAAAATTGTGCAAATAACAATATCATGAACACTTCTAGGCATAGGAATTTAAATTATGGACAATTAAAACAGATCCCCTGACTTCATAAAGAATTCATTATGCTGAGAGGGGCAGATGTACGAATAAATATTATTTCTGTAGCCACTACTAATCTACTTTTCAGAGATTTCCTCTGGTGTAGCAAAGCTGTTACTCAGGAATGGTAGAGAAATATGAACCTAGGTCCATTTCCTGGTCAACTCTCTGCATAATCAATCAGAGGAAAAGAGAAAATTTGGGACAGTTTAACAATGTTATTTTAAAAAAATTCTTCCTTTCTCCTGATAATAACTTTTCCTTCAAAGAAACCTTGCTAATGCCCCCAAGAAGTCTCCTTAATGTGGAATGTCCTAAGGCATGTACGTTCATTTTCTTGTAGTTTGTCTCCTTAAGAGCCCATTACTTTAGGAGAAGGTCCCCTCACCAGGCATTCAGGAATGATGCTGCACAGACCTGCATTATCAGGGAATGCATAACTTCTCACCAGCAATCCACCCTGTTCTTGATCCACCACATATTTGTGATCAGAAGAGTCCAATACTTTCTTCAGATTTGCCCCCTTCACACGTTTATTTTTCCTGCTATTCCATGAAGTTATATTTAATATACATACATAAGGTTAATGGACAGTTAATAGAAGAGGGGGTTGGCATTCAAAGGTCAGGGAAGAGCACTTCAGAAAATGAACAGGACTTGGGAAAAGATGGTCCCGGATGTTTAAGAAAGACTAATGAAACAGTGCACAAGAGCAGACAGGGGCCTTATCCAAGGGGAACATTAATTGGATGAAAGTTTGAAGTTTAGATTAAGTCCTGGAAGAATCCATGGAAAAAGAGTTAGAATTAACCCTTATGTTTAGAAGATACTTTCTAGGTCATTTAACAAGTAATAAAACTTCGAGGATGTAGAAAGTGTGAAAGTCATTCGTATTTCCGTACCAGTTGAGAAACTAGCTCTTTTATCCTCTACTCTGAAATCATATAAAGATTTTAAGACAACAAATTCTCCAAACGCACCCCAATGCCAAAGATCCAACTGAGGCTCAGTTAATCTCTGGTAAATGACAAAAGAAGATATTTTGGTAAGTAAAATTCTAAAATACCCCCTGGTGTATCCAAACATTCTCTCAGCTTTTGAAACACTAATTCAGGTTCTGCTGTGTAGTGATTTTGCATCTATCATTAAATTGGTTGACTTTAAGAAGGAGAGTCCATTGAATTAGGCTGTACTGGTCAGAGACACATAATTCAGTGAGATTCATAAATAAATAAGATTTGAAATGGAAGAATATGTCTGAATTTGGCTGTGGAGTTTGAAGGGGCCATGTGGCAAGGAATATGGGAAAGCTCGAGGAGGCGAGAGCTGACAGCCAGCAAGGATGTAGGATGTCAGGACTACCACCTAAGGAACTGATTCTGCCAAAACCCATGACCTTGGAAGAGAAGAACATGCTCTGGAGAGAATGTAGCCCTATTGACTCCGTTATTTTAGCCTTGTAGGAACCTAAGAAGAGAACAATCCACACTGTACATAAACTCCTGATCTACAAAACTCTAACCTAATAAATTGCTAATTGCTTAGGAAATGAAAGAAAACTTATATAGATAGATAGATAAATAGATAGATAGATAGATAGATGTATATTTGTATGAAAATGAACTGCATGCTAAAAGGGAAATCATAAAGCCAGTTAGGAGAAATTATCATCCTACTTAGCTCATGGCTGAATGATGCACACACCTCTCTCTTCTCATGCAATGTCGTGTGCTTTATGCCCCTTTCACCCACAAATGATTTTCTGAACTGTGACCACATCCACAAGATCAGGGCTGAATACTGTGCTATGAAAATACAAGTACAAACAGAACTAGCTTTGAAGATGATCAGATCTGTCCCCTCTTGTTTACATGGCCATGTTCTCTGACAATTGAAGAAATTCTAGACAGGGCTGTTGGTAATAGAGAGCAGTGAACTGGGGACATTCAAAGTCAACCTGAACCATGCTGCTGCCTGCACCTTTGCTTAAGAGCCTGGAAGGTTTCAGATTCCTAAATGTGGATGACTCCTTCTACATGGGACAACATGGCAATGTCTGCATTTTTTTCTTATCTACAAAAAAAAACCTGTCTTATTCTTCCATTTCTTTTAGAATTTTTAATTCTAAGAGTTTGATTTAATATTGTATACTCCTGTTGTTCAAATGGCAAAAAATTATCTTAATTAATTATAGATAAAATCAACTTGGCAAGTATATTTGCTCAGCACAGCTTACTCTACCACATACCCGTACCTGGGAGAATTCAGCTCAAGTGCTCCATTGCAAACATAAAATCAGGCTGAGCAAAAAATACATAAGGGCCGATTCACATGCAACCAGATCTAACATGGATTATCGAACAGTTCTACATAATTTATTGCAGTCTTGTCCCAATTGTAGCTAATGAGCCCCAATGAATGTGCTCAATTATTTTGGGCATGAATGAAAGAATGAAATGAGTTAGCAAATTGTTAATATAAAAGCATAATAAATCTTTCACCTTGAAATAATGAGATTTTCTGCCAAAATCATAAAATATTGATGTACAGAAGAAAACATTATGCTCTTCCCTTAAAATGTGAGCACTGCTTTAGCAGTGACCATGACATTATTCAGTAAAGGTCACTCAACATTCCTGCAAAAAATTCACGGAAACCAAATGCATGTGGTGTCCTGGATTACATTCTAGAAAAGGAACAGGATAAGAGTAAAAAGTAGGTAAAATCTCAATGAAGTCTCAAGCTTAGTTATTAATATTGTACCAATATAAATCTCTTAGTTTCACAAATGTACCATGATTTATTAAGATGTTAAGATTAGATGGAAGTGGATGAGGGTGTGTGGGAAATCTCTGTACATCTGCAAATTTTCCATAAATTTAAAATTATTAAAAAACAAATATTTAATAAAACACATGGAAAGATATCTCAGTATAACTGAGTGAATATTGTATTTGACCAGTTGAGGTCTGCTAAAGATGAGGTCATGTAAGATAAAGCTACTCTAAAGCTAGACCCCATCAGCAGTAAATTTAAAACTCTTGCTCCAGACATTCAGCATCTCACTTTGCAAGTGAGAGTTGCACACTATTTGCAAATGTGCTTCTTTGACACCTGATTTTCCTTACCTCATTGGACCCTTTGGTTCAAACAAACCTACTTTAGAGCAAACTCTTCAAAAAGGGTATGTGTCCCACAGGGTGGACACAAAGGATTTCCCAGGGGTTCATGTCCAAGAAGAGGTTTAATGAACTGTATTTCTAGATCCATGTATTCTGCTCTAATTCTTTCCTAAAGTGGATCTTCCCAAGAACCGTCAAGTTGTGCTGCTGACTCTCCTTTCCCAACTCAATGTGCACAATCACCCTTAACTGCTTTACTAAATAAGCACTCACTCATCTAAACGTCGGCATTTCCATGGGATCCAAAACTTGTGCAGCAAGAAATGCAAGGATGTTCCACAGACCCACGTGTGTCAACATTAAGAAAGTGAATGACTCTAGAAACTGGCCACTGTCCTGTGGTGCCAAATGTTTCACAGTCAACAAACTGAAGGAAGATTTAATTGAATTGTCAGCCCAATTATACCAACTTGCAATCATGGAATTTCAAAATTCATAGCTATAATTAGCAGCAAAGAGAGAAGGTGTGGAATGAATTATTTTGTTTGTATTCAATATCATAATTGTGCAAATCACTATTCAGTTACTCTGTATGTGAATGTGTGTGCTGTGTGTAGAGACATGTGTGCTTAAACATATATATGTATATATTTAGAATATATGTATTATAGTATCTATGTATATATACATTTGAAAATTTTGATTACCATAGTTTCTCTTTGAGTTTGATCCAAGGTTGCTTAGATTAAAGAATGAAGAATTTTCTACAAAAATCAATTAAAAGAAAATCTCATCAACTTTGCTTTCTTAAATTGGAAAGTAAATTATTCTTACCAACCTATTTTGCTTTGCAGAAATTTGTCCTAGCATTACCACAGACATTGATCAGTTGTCTTCAATATTGATTTTTTTACTGAATTTACAATAGAATTTTTAATAATAGGAGACATTTGGCCTTCAGCAAAAATAATTTTCACAAGCTTTTCTTTTTATCCCTTTCAACCCCCAGAATTCTTGGCCACACAGAACCTCAGAATGCGAACAGGGTCACTGCACATGGAATTATTTAAAAGTAGGATGAGGCCATCCTGCAGTCCGGGACCAAATCCAGGAACCGGTGTCTTCCTAAGGAGGGGAGGCGTGGAGACTTGGAGATACGGATGAAAGTGGTGTGAAGACAGGCAGAAAGACAGGTGCCCACAGCCAAGCACCACCAAGGACTGGGAGCCACCGGGCCTGGAGGGGCTCTCCCTTGAGCCTCACAGAGCCTGGCCCTGCCCACACCTGGATTTTGAAATCCGGCCTCCAGATCTTGGAAGAAGATGGTTTTGTGGTGCCTGGTGCACTCCTGCAGGCGTGCACGGTATCCAGGTTCGGCCGCAGGCCCACCAGAAACGGTGCAGATGCGAGGCTGCAGCAACCCCAGGCGCCAGGCCCCGGTGAGCCACAGAAGTACCTGCCTTTGAAGAATAAGGCTCCCCGGTGTGGGCCACTGCGTCAGAATCAGAGTCACACCTGAGCGGCCCTTCCCACGGCGGGTTGCTGGATCTGTTGTCTGGGGTTCTACAGGAGAGGAGGGTCCTTTTGTGGCGCAGTGGGGGACATGGACTCCCGGACTCTGTGCAGCTGCCAAATGTGCACTTCATCCTTAAAGGGAAGCCTTAATTGCAGGGGGCACCCACAGGGCCCTGGTGGTGTGGCCCACGATGAATGGCTGGAGGCTTGACGTGGCTCAGCCGAAACTCGTGGACTACCACTGTGAGCAGGTCCATCTAGAAAGATACTAAAATTCTGATTAAAAATAAAAACAATACTGAATTAAACTGTTTTCTGATGGAAGCATCTGAGGTTATTGATGTAAAATTGACATCATTGAACTGTTTGCGAAATCGTTCTTCCCCTAATGGACCAAAAAAAAAAATAAATAAATAAGGCACTTTGCATGTCATACTTGCACAAGAAAACAGGGATTTAAAGATAAGCAAAATTAATTTAGAAGAGCCCCCATGTGACCTAACTGGAATCACATGTGTCAGAAATACTTAAATAAACCTTCAGCAGATAATGTGGTAAATTGGTGTTAGGAATAGTGCTATTAAAATAAAAGTTCCCCTGAGAAACAGATGCTAGTTTTCTGTCACTGATGTGTGTTCTGATTTCAACTCAATCAGCCCTCAGGTCATACAGTAAATATCACCAAACCTTTAGTGCAAGTTATAAATTTATCTTCCTTTTATTGTCAAACAGAAAATCAGTAGTTAGTTTTTCCCATAGCATTCACTTTTATTTTCTGTTTTCATTGCTGCCCAAAAAGTTGTTTGTGAAATAAAACACTGGTATGAAGCTATAAAATAGTCACTATTTACACCATACAGTAATAGACAGAACCACTTTACTAAAAGAATTTAAGTTTTCTTCTATTGCTTTCATGCAGGACTCCTGAGTCTCTTCTCCAGCAAATATTTTACATTTGCCAAAGCTATAATTTCCAGTATTTTCCACTATTCATGCCAAGTTCAATCTGACATCTTTGTGTATCAAGGTGGACACAGCACAGACTAAGGCCAGTGTATCCAAGAGAATGCAGGGACAGAGGCATCAAATATTTCAACTATCATCGTCTGAGACTAGATGGAGTTAGCTTTACCAAGATGAAAAGAAAAAGGGCCAGGAAAGCAAGAAGGATTATTGCAGGTATCTCTCAGATTTAACCACAAGGTAGAGACAGAGCTCTGTTCTCTACACAGGGATCTCATTAACTAATATAGCAGAAGCTAGAAGCAAAAAAATAAACAAGAGATCACTAAAACCATCGTCATTTTTTAAAATTGTAGCTATTAATGATCCTTTCTGATATAATAAAAAAATCTGGGATAAATGCTAATCTGGAAAGTATACTACAAAGATTTATATAAAGCTGGGCTTTTTCAGTTACTCTTGAAGAGAGAAGATTGAGGAATACACGGAAGAACTTAACCTAGAAAAGTTTACCAAGGTCACATAATCAACTAAGATCATCTCGGTATCCCTATTGCTCAGAATCAGCTGGCAAACTGGTTGAAAATATGAATCTTGAGCCACATGTGGACAAACTGTTCTCAATTCCCAAAATTGGAATTTGGGAATGTGTTCTGACTTAAGTCAACAGATTTATAGCTTGTCTGCACAAGTCTGTGAATGGGCATTTGGAAACTAACACTGCAACATACAAGCTGTCCCAATGACATCAAGGACAAAAATAAAAGGTTTTTACCATGATTTCATGAGGATTGAGATATATAAAGCATAACATGAAAATCATTATAATTATCTTAATGGTAAAGTAATGAAAACCAGGCCAAGGACTGAAAAAATGACTATGTGATTTTGAAATTATAGATCTATCTCTGATTTTATTGTGGTCTTGGTAAAAACCAAGATGGTACAGAATATTCAAGAGAAGAGCAGGCAAAAAAAACGATTTACCTTGGAAACAAGAGGATTCTGAGATATGAGAATATATTTTAATTATGATAAAAACTCAAGACAATAGACTGAGAAGAAAACAACACTTGTAGATCCTGAAAATAAAAGCCGTGCCCAAATGTGGTCTAGTTGCCAGGCACAACTCAAACATTTACATGTAGAGACTCATTGAGCCTAACAACAATCCTACAAAACCTACAATTATTTTATCCTTGTACCACAGAATAATAAATTAGCTTAACTTTGCAGGGCTAGGAAATGTCTGAACTGTGAAAAATAATATTCATACTTTAGGGATAATGGCCATGGAGAAATCTGGACTCTTTTATACATAATTATATTTACAGAATAAGAGAATGGTTTTTAGAAGGAGAATTTAAGAAAGAAATGATTGTCCATCTTTTGTGTATTGTTTTCTTTTTTTAACAAATCAATTTTATGGCTAAATATCAATAAAGCGTCAATCCATTCAATGTGTAAAATCAATGGTATTTGTTATAAATGATATTTGGATGGATTTTTTGTATATTGATCTTGTATCCTAACACTCTACTGAGATCATTTATTAGCTCCAACAAGGAAGAAATATTACCATTGCAGTCCTCATTTCTGTAACTGTTCACATAGTCAAAGTTCGTATTCATTACTACCTCCTTCCAATACCCATTCCATGTTCCCTTAACACTCAGCAAGCACCTCAGCAGGCCATGGTTGTTTCCCTGATGGGATGACTCAAACTTACATTCTTGAAGATTCTGGGCCATTGATATTCCTGCGTGGATTGAGTTGTTGCAGTTTTCCATTGACTTGAGTCACAGGACATGGTAATACTAAGAGAAGTCCTAGGTGATCTCCTCTATTCCAGGCAAACTCTTCCTTACCTCCATTGTTTATGAGGAGTCCTATTTCCTCTCCATAGTCAGGATCAATCACCTCAGCCAGTACAGTAATTCCCTCTTTCACATTTGATTCAGGATCATGAAGAGACTAAAGTAGGCAAGTGACAGTCTTAACTACCAGACCAACGGAATCATTGTTGTGTTTCCTTGGAAGCACTCCTCCTTTTAAACTAAGATCTGGAGATGAGCCTTGCTTAAGTTTGCAGGGACAGGAAGCAAGAACTTTTCTATTGGATTACTAGAGGTAATAGTAAGTCGTGCCAGTCCCATTTCTACCCCTTGATTTCTGGATCCGTGAAAGAAATAGCACCATAGAGTGAATACTGATTACAGCATACAGAGCTTCCTGGGAAGCATTGCCCAGCTCTGCAAGGTATTGTCACCTAGTTAACAAGTTGACTGAGTCCTCAAGAGACCATTCCACCAAGTGGAAGAAACCTGTGTTTTTGTTTGGTTTATCTCCAATCCTCTCTCATGCAAATTCAGGTCATACATTAAAAGCCATTATTATAACCCTAGTACATAGAATAGTACCAGGCTGGTAGTAGATTGCAACTAGTATTTGTTTAATAAATATATGAGTGAAAAGATAAGTAATAACACCTTCAATTCTGTTGAGTTTATTTACAAGTAAAACAGAATTCTTAACAATAAACTAATGAGTTATTTTTTTTTAAGATTTATTTATTTTTTTATTTATCCCCCCCGCCTTGCTGTTTGTGTTTGCTGTGTCCATTTGCTGTGTGTTTTTCTGTGTCTGCTTATCTCCCCCTTGCTTTGAGGTCTTGCTGCATCAGCCCACCGCGCGGCACGGGCTGGCCTGCCCTAACAAGGAGGCCCCTGGAAGCAAACCCAGGGTCTCCCATATGGTAAATGGGAGCTTTATCGATTGAGCCACACCCGCTTCCCAACTAATGAGTTATTTTGAAATTTTTAAAAATTTCATAAATTAGCAGAAGTGAAAAAAGGTTAGTATAACCTTAAATATTATGAGGGGAAGAAATTTTGATAATAATAATGCTGCCAAATATGACAAATATTTTGCAGATGAGTCCTCTTGGATGCAAACAACAGAAATGAACTGGATTTAAGCTAAGACAAAATGAAAGGATAAAATGAATGTCATGTGCCTTACAAATTTGATCACAATTTGGGAAAGCATAGAAATTGTGCTGGAAGTTAGATGGCATTAACACAGTCTGGGACATCACAAAAAGAGAAAGATGTGATTCCACTCCTACCAAAAATGCATGGTGGACACTCAAAATGGTACCATCAATGTTGAATGCCAGTCATGAGACATTGGAAGTTGAAGGCATCTAGTGCTGCCATCATGACAGAGGATTCAGGCTGAAAACATTTTAGACTCAGATGCATATTAGAAAAATTACTACCTGTGCTATTTCTGAATTGTCTGAACTAAGCAAGTGTAAAAACGGTGCTAAAATGTAATTAATATTTTCCAACTTAGTGCTGTTATACAATCCAAGGAAATAGGTACCATCCTCCTGCATATTAAAAATATAAGTAAGGAAGGGAAAAATATATGGCTCAAGCGATTGGGCTCACATTTACCATATAGGAGGTCCAGGGTTCAAATCCGAGGGCCTCCTGATGAAAAGCAAGCTTGCCCGCACAGCGAGCTGGCCCGTGCAGGAGTGCTGGCCTAATACAGGAGTGCTGGCCTGCACAGATTGCTGGTGCAGCAAGATGACACAGCAAAAGAAACACAAAGAGAGACAATAAGAAATGCAGCAGACCAGGGAGCTGAGGTGGCACAAAAGATTGAGCATCTGTCTCCACTCCAGAAGGTTGCAGGATAGGTACCCAGTGACGCCTAAAGAGAAGACAAGCAGACACAGAAGAACACACAGAGAGCAGACAGTGAGCACAAAACAATAAGTGGAGGGGGCAGGATTAAATAAAGAAAGAAATCTTCAAATATATGTATATGCATATACAAGTAAGGAGAGACCAACTTACAAGATTTTCAGCCCCAACACTGAGCTCTAAGAATTTCAACTTCATCTTCACTGCTTCTTTTTAGGAACATCCCTCAGCCAACACCCTAGAGCAGCGCTGCTGATCTGAGCCTCACAAATGGAGCCTTTTTCTGAAGTTTGTTGCCAGACAAACATCAAATAATGAGAAGCTGAAAATACCCAGGCTTCTGTTCTATTGTGCTCATATGACAGATTTTTTACAAATATGAAATTTTCCTAGTACATGATTCCCCTATTCAGGTATATCCTAGATATTAAGTGGGATATGACATAAATGCTATAAGCAAAGCAACACAAATCTCTCTAACTAACTCAGTTAGAAACTGTATTTTTTCTTGAAATTTCTTCAAATGAATTTTACACCATGACCAAGTGAGTCATCCCCAGTATACAAGGATGGTTCAACATAAAAAAATCAATCAATGTAATACACTACATTAGCAGGTCAAAAGAAAAAACATCACATGATCATCTCTATTGATGTTGAAAAAGCATTTGACAAAATGTAGCATTCTTTCTTTATAAAAACTCCTCAGAAGATAGGAATAGAAGAAATCTTCCTCAACATGATTAAGGGGATATATTGAACACCCACAGCTAACATCATGTAGAATGTTGAAATACTAAAAGATTTCCCTCTACAATATGGAGCAAGACAAGGATGCCCATTGTCACCACTCTCATTTAACATTGTGTTAGAAATTACTTCATCAAGCTTTTAGGCAAGAAAAAGAAATAGAAGGGATCAAAATTGGAAAAGAATTAAAATTTTACTATTTGCAGATGGCATGATCCTATACATAGAAAGTCCCCAAAAATCTACAACAAAGATTTAAGAGCAAATAAATGATTTCAATAAAGGAGCAGGATACAAGATTTACATGCAAAAATCAGTAGCATTTCTGTACATTAATAATGAGCAATCTGAGGAGGAAAACAAGAACAAAAATCCATTTACAATAGCAACCACAACATAAAATACCTAGGAAGAAACTCAATTAAAGATGTAAAGGCCTTTTACACAGAAAAACTGTACAACATTGTTAAAAGAAATCTAAAAAGACCTAAATAAATGGAACATTAGTCAATGTTCATGGATTGGAAGAATAAACATCAGTAAGATATCCATCCTACCCAGATTGATTTACAGATTTAACACAACCCCAATAAAAATTACAACAGCATTTTTTAATAAATTGGAAAAGTCAAATATGAAATTTATTTGGAAGGGCAAGGGACCCTAAATAGCCAAAAACATATTGAAAGAGAAAAACAAAATTGGATGAATGATGGTAACTTACTTTAAAGCATACTACAAAGCTACAGTGGTCAAAACTGCATGGTGTCAGCAAAAGTATAAACATACAGACCAATGGAACTGAAACGAGAGTTCTGATATAGATCATCACATATACAGTCAACTGATATTTGACAAGGCCACCAAACTCAATCAAATGAGACAAAATGGCCTCTTCAACAAATGGTGTTGTGAGAACTGGATATCCATATCCAAAAGAATGAGAGAGGATCACCACCTCATGCCCCATACAAAAATTAACTCAAGATGGATCAAAAACCTAAATATAATAGTCAAAACCATTAATCTCCTATAAAGGATAATGTAGGGAAGCATCTATGAGATTGTGTAGTAGGAAATAATTTCATAAACTTTATACCCAAAGTACGAGTAATGAAAGGAAAAATAGATAAATGGGACCTCTTCAAAATTAAAAACTTTTACACTACAAGGAGGTTGTCAATGAAAGGAAAAAGCAGTCTACTCAATGGGAGAAAATATTTGGAAACCACTTATCTGATAAGGGCCTAATATCCAACATATATAAAGAAATCCTACATTTTGAAAATAAAAAGACAGATAACCCATTAAAAATGGGCAAAAGATTTGAAGAGACAGTTTTCCAAAGACAAAATTCAAATCACTAAAAAGCACATGAAAGGATGCTCAACATCACTAGCTATGTAGGGAAATGCAAATTGAAACAACATTGGGATATCATCTTACACATATTAGACAGGTGGCTATTAAAAAATCAGAGAACTACTAGTGTTGGAGAGGATGTGGAGGAATGGAAACCCTCATTCACTGCTGGTGGGAATGTATAATGGTCCAGCTATTGTGGAAGATGGTTTGGCGGTTCCTCAGGAAGCTAACAATAGAACTGACATGATCTGGTGATCTCACTGATGAGTATATACCCAGAAGAATTGAAAGCAAGGACAAGAGCAGATAGATCTCCACAATGTTCATAGTGGC
>JAQZBX010004194.1:36002-61525 GCA_029593785.1 Cabassous unicinctus | reverse complement strand
TTTTTTTTTTTTTTTAATTACTGATCCAATCTCTTTACTTGTTATTGGCCTATTGAGATCTTCTATTTCTTTGTGGGTTTGTGTGGTAGTTACTGTGCTTCTAGGAATTTGTCCATTTCATCTAGGTTTCTAATTTGCTGTCACATAATTATTTATTGTATCCTATTGTAATCCTATTTATTTCTGTAGAGTTGGTAGTGATGTCCCCCATTTCATTTCTGCCTTTAGTTATTTTTGTCTTTTCTTTTTAAATTTTCTCAGTGTTGCTAAAAGATTGTCAGTTTTCATTGATCTTTTAAAAAACAACTTTTGCTTTGTTGATTCTTCAATTTTTTAATTCTCTCTTTCATTTATCTCCACTCTAATCTTTATTATTCACTTCTTTTTGCCACCTTGGATTTATTTTGCTCTATTTCTTCTAGATCTTCCAGGTGTGGGTTTAGGTCTAGGGTTTGAGATCTTTCTTCTTTTTTGGTATAAACATTTAGAGCTATAAATTTCCCTTTCATCACTGCCTTTGCTATATCTCAGAAGTTTTAGTAAATTGTGCTTCCATTTTCACTTGCCTCAAGATATTTCCTAGTGTCCATTGTAATATCTTGTTTGACCCATTGATTATTTAAAAGTGTGTTGGTTAATTTCCACTTATTTGTAAATTTTCAAGTCCTCCCTTTGTTATTGTTTTCTAATTGGATTCCTTTTTTGTTGGAGAAAATACATTGTATGATTTCAATACTATAAAATTTATTGACTTATTTTGTGACTTAACTTATGATGTATCCTGTAGAATCACCCATATGCACTAGAGAAGAATGTATATTCTGCTGCTGTTAGGTGATAGCAGCACCTATATATGTCTGTAAATGTCTACAAATGTCTGTTAGGTCTACTTTCTTTATAGTACTCTTCAAATCTCTATTCACTTATTAATCTTCTGTCTAGATGTTCTATTTATTATTGAAAGTGTTGCATTGTAATATCCTACTTTTAATATTTCCTTTTAAAATCTGGCAATATTTGCTTCATATATTTTGGGGGTCTGCTGTAAGGTATGTATATATATTTATAATATTTCTTAAATTGCTCTTACCCCTTTTATTAGCATATAGTGGTCTTTTTTGTCCATAACAATTTTTGACTTAAGGTTTATTTTATCTGATATTAGTATAGCTACCCAAGCTCTCTTTTAAGTTACTATTTGCATGGTATATTTTTTCCATCCTTTCACTTTCAACATACTTCAATCATTGAAGATAAAGTTAGTCTCTTATAAACAGCGTATAGTTGTGTCATGTTTTTTTTTTTTTTTTGTCCATTCTGCCAATCTCTGCCTTTTGACTGGAGAGTTTAATCCTATTATATTTAAAGTAACTACTGATAATGTGGGACTTTCTTCTGCCATTTTAATTTTTGGTCTTTTTAAGTATATTACTATTTTTGTCCCTCAATTCTTCCATTAATGCCTACTTTCATATATACTTAATTTTTGTACTCTATTTTGAGTCTCTTCTCATTTCCCTATTTATAAATATATTTTAATATGTTTTCTTTGTGAGTACCATGGCACTTGGATTTAACAACCTAAATTCATAACAACCATGTTTGATTTGATACCAACTTATCTTCAATAGTATACACATACATTGTTCTTATACCCCTCCAACCCCTTATTTGTTTTACTTATTACAAATTACATCTTTATACAATGTATGTCCAAAACCAGAGTTATCATTACTTTGTATGCATTCATATTTTAGAAACTGTAAGAAGTAAAAAGTGGAGTTATATATACTAAATATACAATAAAATAGTACTAACATTTTTAACTACCCATATCAGAGAACTTTATTTCTTTATATTGTTTTGATCCATTGTTTACAATCCTTTCATTTCAGTCTGAAGAACTATCTTTAGCACAGATTGTAGGGCAGGTCTAGTGGTGACACACTTCATCAGTTTCTCTTTCTTTTTATTTTTATTTTTTAAATCTGGGAATGTTATAATCTCTCCTTTCTTTTTGAAAGACAGACTCACTAGATATAAAATTTTTGGTTGACAATTTTTAAAATTTCAGCACTTTCAATATTTCATCACACTGTCTTGACTCCATGGTTTCTGATGAGAAATCACCACTTAATTTTGTTGGGGCTTTCTTGTACATAACATGTTGCTGCTCTCTTTCAACTTTCAGACCTCTCTCATTGTCCTTTGATTTGACAGTTTGACTAAAATGTGTCTGGGTGTAATTTATCTTATTTGGGGGTTGTCAAACTTTACAATGTGTATATTTATGTCTTTCCTTAAATTGAGGAAAGTTTCTGACATTATTTCTTTGCTTATTCCTTCTTCTCCTTTCGCTTTCTCTTCTCTTTCAGGTACTCCCATAATGCATATATTGGCATACTTGATGATATCCCACAGGTCTCTTAGGCTCTGTTCACTCTTTTCTTTCTCATTACTTTCTGCTTTTCAGCCTGAATAATTTCAATTAACTTATCTTTGAGTTCACTGATTCTTTCTTAGGTCAGTTCTAATCTGCTGTTGAAGTCCTCTAGATAATTTTTTATTTCAGTTATTGTAGTCTTCAACTCTAATCTGTTTTGTTCTTTTAAAAATTTCTATCTCATGATTGAGTTTCTCATATTGTTCTTTCTTTATTTTCCTTTAGTTCTTTCTCATTTTCCTTTAGCTCTTTGAGCATATTATTGAAAAACATTTTTAAAATGTAATTGGTTTGTCCAAACTTTGGAAGTATTCATTGATGGTTTCTGAAGTTTTATCTTTTTTCTTTGGATGAGCCTTCATTTCCTGTTTCTTTATTTTTCTTGTAATCTTTTGTTGCACACTGTACATTTCAGTATTTTAATGTGTTAACTCTGGGATTTAGCCCCTGATCTGTCTGTTCCTTAAGTTTGTATCCAGCTAGTGATACGAGAGAGGTTTCTTTGAGTGTTAGCAGCTAACAAGAACAAATAAACAAATGCAATAAAAATTTTTGCAGTCTTTGCAAATTGGCTCTATGTTGCTTGGTGCTCTCCTTCAGCCCTCCTACCAAGAAGGGCAGCCTGAAGTGAAAGTGTGGGGTCCTATCTGTTTTTCTCTCATCTTGATTCTTGTCTTTGGCATGTCTTCATGGCCTTAAGAATTCCCCACTTTAATGCCTCCTCTATTACTTATGAAATAGATTTTCCACCTGTTCTAGGGCTCTATTATATGTCTCAAAGTCAGTAATCCTTTGCCCCAGGCCACTTTGGTTTTCTTATACTTTTTAGCTGTGTGCAAGGTGCTTCTGCCTGCAGAGAAAGTTCTGGAAGGGCAAGAAAGAGACAAGCATCTTTTATCCATCCTTCAGGCTGCCACTTTATAGACTGGTCTCAACCTAGAGGCATCCCATTGTGCACATAAGGGTTAGTTTTCTCTCTCCAGAACAGAGCCAGGGGCCCACAGTGAGAAGACAGACTAGCTCAATACTAGGGGAGAGGGTGGGAGAAGCAACCCTCTTGCTTCTTTTACCACTTTTTTTTTGACCACTGTAGTGGGAACTGTCTTAGGGTGTCTAGCCTTATCCAGCAGCTAAGAGACCTCTGATTGCTTAAAAAGTTTTTACAAATTTATTCCTACTGTTTTTAAATTGTTTTCTTGATTCAGCACTTGCCAAGATACTGCAACCACTTAACTGTTTTCTGGAGTTTTGGGGAAGATTGCTCTGCCAGTTATTGATAGTTGTTCAAAGATTCTGTGAGGAAAAGGAACCTTGGAGCATCTTACACCACCATCTTGGTCAATGGGAAATCTGTGATATTATTATTATTATTATTTTAAAGGTCTATTTTGTTTATTTCTCCCACCCTTGTTTGAACGTCATCTTTTTTTTTTTTTTTTTAGGAGTTCACCAGGAACTGAACCTGGGACCTCCCATGTGAAAGGGAAGTACCCAGTCACTTGAGCCACCTCCGCTCCCTGCTTTTTGTGTCTCTCATTGTGTTTCTTCACTGTCTCTTTGTTGCATCATCTCACTGTGTCATGTTGTTGCATCAGCTCACCATGCCAGCCCATTGTGTCAGCTTGCTGTCTTCCTTGTTTTCTTTAGGAGGCACTGGGACTGAACCCTGGACCTCCCATGTGGTAGACAGGTGCCCAATTGCTTGAGCCACATCTGCTTCCCTGTGATATTATTTTCAAGGTTGGCTTCCTGGAAATTACCCCTAGGTCAGAGTAGCTTATTGTACAGCCAGTGTTTGGTCAGAAGTTGTCTTTAAGCATTTTGCATCATGGAAGCTTAGCTCTGTCTTGATTGGCTATGTGTGTGACTGAGGGACTGGTTTCATTTATGTCCCATGTTCTATTCTCATTTCTCCTGATTAGGTGCATCTTTGTACATGCACTCAGCCTTCCCAAACCCCAGAGTTGTGTTTGATCCCAAGACTGCTCTTATTGTCTGTTTCTTTCCTTGGTTCTCTCTATTAAACTTTCAGCTTCTCTGTTACTATTCTCATCTTAGAGCTACAAGACTTCTCTTAATTGTTCTCCATAAAAATCTCTATTGCTTTCCACAATGCTTTTGGGCATAGTTTTCCATTTTCTATTCCAAATAAGGATAGTTTCTTTAAGCAAAGCTATAGAGCTCTTTGTTCTTATGGCCTGCATCCTCCCTCTCCCGATAAGACTCCTGTGCCAGTACACTGTAGCTGGGGTTGGGGACCCCCTTAAACTGAAGTAGAGTGATGCATCCCCACTCTACATATGGGAACTGAGGAGTGGTGGCAGTACCTGGTCTTCTCTGCTAGCCCTTCCTAGTGTGTAACCTCTGCCTTATGAGCAATCTGGAGCAGAGCTATTTGGACCCCAGTGTTCTTGGCCTGCCAAACCTGAGACAGAATATCCACCCTATGAGTGGGAGCTAAGTGGGGGAAAAGAAACCTATTCTTCTCTTGGATGTGTCTACCTGGAATAGAGCTTCTGAACGTGGGATTGTGGGAAATGAGAAATACCAGTAGCCTGCTTTTCCTGGTGTGAAACTACAAACCCAAACTGGGAGTTCAGTGGAGAGGGACCCCTTGTCTTCTTGGTTGTACACACCCAGGGTAGAGTTCCATATGTGAAGCTGGGAAGGGGATAGTGGTGAAGGTCTTGGTTTAAATGTCATGGTCATGCTATTCATAGAGAGATTTTAATACAGTTTTTTGAGTAAATGTTTTCCCATTTTCTATGTGACTTTAGGAAAAATTCCAGAGACTTAAAAAATAATTTTCACCAGTTAAATTTTTGTTTTATTGAGGAAAGAGTCTCTTGAGATCCTTATTCCATCATTCTGAAAGTCCCACTGTGCCTTTTGATTTAAAGTTAATTTTAGAGTGCCCATAGTGACTCAGGCTGCTAAATGCTGGTCAGGAATCTCATGCTGTATCCAGAGAAGATGGAGGAATGGAGAATTTCCCAAGTCTCCTGGTTATTTTTGAGGAGGGATTATTGGAATCAGGCAGCCCTGAGTTGGAATTTGAGCCCTGAGCCTTGGTAATATCACTCACCCCTCTCCTTCTCTGTGAGGTTGGAATGACCACCTCTAGAGGCCAGAGCTGCTGGGAGAATCAAGTGCCCAGCAATGAGAAAGTGGATTGTTAAGCAACAGTTGCTATTACTATTTCCAGGCCCATTCCAAGCATTCAAATCTCAGCAGACCTACCCAGCCTTCTCTCTACCTAAGAGATTGCTCTTCTCCTGCCAGCCTGTTTTCTCTGGTGCACCCTCAGCCTGCCCAATTCTTCTTGCTTCTCCATATTTTCACACAGTTGGGAGAGTCTCTTCAGTTCTCTGGCCTTGGAGAAGTAAAGAGTCTCCAGGAGCTCTAATGGCTGGCTCCTGGCCAGGTCAGGTCAGGGATGTGTCTCCTTTCCCAGCCCTTCTGGGGAACACATTCCACCTCTTTGAATTGGAAGCATCAGAGTCCCATCTGAATCATTGAACATGGCAAAAATGGCATGAAATCCAAAGACATTGTTTTAGTTTCCCAGCTGCTAAAACAAATATCATGCAAATGGCTTAAGCAACAGGAATTTATTGACTCACAGTTTTCAGGCTAGGAGAAGTCCAAAATTTGAGCATCAGCAAGACAATGCTTTCTCCCTGAACTGTGACCTTTTTTGGGTCTTTTCCTTTCTCTTCTGGTTTCCATTGACTTTAATGTTCATTCTCTTCCTGTTGCTTTTCGTTCTGGGTCAAATTTCCTTATTTATAAGGACTTTAGGCATATTGGATTAAGGCCAACTCTCATTCAGTTTGGACACATCTTAAACAACAAGATCATCAAAGGTCCTAATTTGAAATGGTTTCACACCTACAATATCAGGGGTTGAGACATGAGCATGCCTTTTGTGGGGACATGATTCAATCCCCCAGCAGATGTATAAGCACAGAAGAAGAAGATGGTAAAATGGTTTCAAAGGTGGACTCTGGGATCAACTTCCTATATCTTAATTTGGGCTCTACCACTTTGCAGCTGTGTAGCTTTAGATAATTCATTTACACTCTCTGTGATTCCATTCCTTCACCAGTAAAGTGGGCATCACAGTAGAACTAACATCCCAAAGTTTTTAATACATGCAAACTGCTTAGAGCCAGCATGAACTACAAATCAAATTGTTAGCTATCATGGCTATGGTACAGGCATTTGGCAGTGGCCATACAAAACTGGACCCTGAGACCCAGTGCACCTTCCATTACATCAAATGATGCCACTGCTTTGAATGAGCACTTACAAATGGCTACCAGGTGCAGGCAGTGTAGGCACTACCTTACCTATTGTGCAGTGAGAAATCCAACACTCAAAAAATGCCAGAAGCTTCTGCTGAAGGTCACAGAACTGGATAGTAGCAGAGCCCAGAGTCAACCCCTGTGTGATTCCAAAGCCTGTGCCCCGAACTATGCTGTCTTAAGCTTCATCTATGGTTCTTGCTTTATGGTCACTACCTAAGAGAGATTTCCTTCTCTCTGCTCTCTGAAACACCATCACCCTCCTCTTTGCTGGATAATTCCCAACTGCTCTTCTAGCATCCATGGCGATGCCCCCTTTTCTGGGATGCTTTCACTGACTTCCTGGGGTTGGTGGTCACATGTTCCACTTTTGTGTTTATCCCTATCATGACCCTATTGGTCAGAATAGAATGGGCTGTATGCAGTAACAAACAATCCCAGGACCCCAGAGGCTTTAAACCATGAAGTTTTATTTCTCTTTCATACTTCCATACTGAAATCTGAACTCTTATGGCCTTCAGTCTTTATCTTTAGGATATTGCCTACCATAGTACCTGCACAAAATAGACACCCATCATCTACATGTTGCATAGATGAAAAACAAAATGCTCAAATAAAGTCCATATTTGAGACCATTCTCCATCTTGACCCCTCCGAACTCTTCTGATAGTAAAGACACAGTTCACTTACCTGGTTGCTTCAGCCACACAGGCTTCCTTCTCTTCCTCCAACATGCCAGGTGTATAATCCCACTCAGGGCCTTTTCATGTGCCGTTCCTTTTTCCTGGAACTCTTTCCCTGAAATCTGTGTACACCAGGTTGCTTCACATCCTTTGGGTCTGTCTTCGAATGTCATTTCCACAGGGATGCTTTCCTTGACCATTCTATTTAAAAGAGCTCTTCAAGACTCAGCGTTCTCTCTCTGCATGTCCTACTTCATTTTCTCCATGGACATTATAACTATATTAGATTAATTATTGATTTGTTTGCTTAGTATCTCTGTCTCTAATAGAAAGTGGCTTCATGAGGCAGGGCCCTTGACCATTATGTTTACCACTCTAAGCCCAGAACTAGGACTGTGTCTAGTCTATACTCTGAATCCTAAATATATATTTGTTTAATTAATGAATAAATAAAAGCATTAATGAATATGTAAACAAACTGTTTATTGCCACAGTATGGAGAGCAAACTACTAAAAAAAATACTCTCTGATTACTGAAGAAAATTTTATCTAGAGAAAAATAATACGGGAGTTCAAACTTCCTTGGGGTTTTTAAAGACCCATCAAAATCAGCCCTTGATTCTCTTCTAAAATATATTATGACAAGCAAAATGATAGTGAATTAAATGTTTAATTAATGTTTATTATTGCTAGCATATTAGTTTCCAGTCAAATTTATGACTCAATAGATTTGCTGTCTTTATGAGTGACAGGTTGATGTTATGGTACCAAGGTCTTTGGCATAAGCACACAGCTCAGTGCATTTCTGCCATCTTCTAGTTCTTCACGAGGGAAGTAGCATGACATAATGAAATAGGCACAGGGCTGGCCATTCATTCACCCAAGGAACTCTGATTAAGAACCTGATGCATGGCAGACTGTGCCAGGCTATGCAACAGTGGACTGTGAGTGAATAAACGAAGGCACTTACTCATTTAACAAACATTTAAACATCATGTCCCTCACCCCCACATTTAATCCTTCAGCAAGTCCTGGTAGTCCTGCCTCCATAATACACCCTGAATCCACACTCTTGTCTCCTGTTCTACCTCCCCATCCCTCATCTCTCATCTGAAGGTCTACAATTGCCTTCTAATATTCCTCCCTGCTCCAGTCTTACCCACCTCCAAACTCATTCTCCACACAGCCATCTGAGTGAATGTTTAAAATGATGCATTATATCATATCACTCTCTTATTTAAATACTCCAGAGGTTTCTCACTACTGTTAGAAAAAGCAAATTTCTTATCACCACCCAAAAGAGCCTTGCCCAGCTCGCCAACCTCATCTTCATCTTTCCAAACTCCTGGGTTTGGTATCTTTCTCTTTCTCCCCACTAAGAAGCCTGCTTCTGATTTACTCAATGAGAGGACTATCTGTGAAAATGGTTTCCGCTGCAATCAACAGAAAATCCCTTATCTCATATGAAAGGAAATTTGGTCATAGGACCGTGTAAGAAGAAACAAGAATCCAAGTTCTTTCCATATTCTGATTTTCAGTCTCAAATATGGTTTTGTCCTTAGGCTAGCTCTCTCACTACACAATATGGTGGCCATAGTTCCAAGTGTTATGACTTTCCCCATGCATATCTTTTTATCTGATTGGAAAACTTAACCAGAAACACCTATATGTTTCCTTTATGTCTCATTGTTCAGAATATTTTGACTTGCACTTCCTAAACCAATCTCCAACAAAGAGAATGGGATAATCTTGATTGCCTTAGACTCAAAACTGGGATTCTGCCAAAGTGGAAGAAGGGAACATAATTGTTTGAAGAGCATGCAACTTCACCTGCCCCAACTGGGAAGCTAGGCTGTAGAGCATGAGGGGTTTCAATCTCAACTCTGCCACTTATAAGCCATGTGACTTCTGGCAAGTCACTTTGCTTTTTATGTCTCAGTTTCTTCATCTAGAAAATGATGTTGATGGCAGTATCTACCTTTCAGGTTGTTGTTAAGGTTGTTGAGTTAACACATGTAAAAGAATTTAGAATTGTGCCTTGTACATAGTAAGTGTTAGCTGTTTTTATTTTTCATGTTTAGTTTTTGTTATTTGTGTGTGTTCTTAGTTTCATCACTGGAAAAATGAAATTAATATTTAACCAATTTTAACCAGGGAACAGTTCTATGAGGTTAATTGTGATATCCGCAACTGTCGATGGAAAATTGGAGCTCATAATATTATAGAAGCAGAAACAATGACTTTAATTTTGTGTTTGTTCTCCTGAATGACTCAAGAGAGATGGGATATATCCTCCAAAAGGGCTGGGGAAAGAGACACATCCCTGACCTGACCTGACCAGGCCATGGGAGCCAGGGGCCAGTCATTAGAGCTGGACCATCCAGAGCCAGGGAATTGAAGAGACTATCTCAAGGGGGCAAAAAAGATGGAGAAGCAAAAAGCATTGGGAAGGCTGAGGGTGCACAGGAGAAAACAGGCTGGCAGGGGAAGAACAATTTCTTTGTTGACTAGGTGGAGATAAGGCTAGTAGGACTGCTTAGATTTGAAAGCTGGACAGGAGGCTGGAAATAGTAAAAACAACTGTTTCTTACAAATCCCCTTTCTCATTGCAAAAAGCATTGCAAAAACTCCTGATCTGGCATGAAATGAAGAAAGGGAAGGGTTCTGGCCAGAGACTTGGGCAAGGGCAATGCCATGATCCCAGGCAATGTGATGAAACAGGCAGGGATGTTTCCTGAAATGAATTAGGCCAAAGAGGAACTGGGAGTCATGCCAGGTTTCCCACAGCCACCAGCTGTTGGGTCTCCATTTGAGGCAAAGACCTTTGCTTTGTGCTTGGCAAACAGTAGAGAAGCAGACTCTGATCCTGCCATCCACCATGCTTTCAGATCTCACACACTGGTGGAAGTGACACTTTCTGAGCTGGTGCCTGGTTAGCAGGTACTCTTAAGGAGAACCTTAGCAGCTATAGGATCTTACAGGACTGGCCTTGCCTTGAAGGTGATATCAACCTGGAGACAAGATAGTCAAGTCAGAGTGACCCTGGTGAAGCATGGGGAGGCAGAAGTATATTCTGGAAGAGGAAGGAGCACATATATTAATTTGGAAGAGCATGGAGCTGTCATGGATTGGAGTATCCAGCAGGGTGATAAAAGTAGGAAGAAAAGATACTAGAATGTTAGGCAAGGGCTGCCTTTCAAGGGCTTTATCCCAAGATCAGTGGGAAGCCAACTAAAGAACTTTATACAGGGAAGCAATAATACCAGATCTGCTTTTTGAAAAGCCCACTTTGATTGCCATTATGATCCAGCAGAGCAAGCCTGGTGGTGGGGAAACCATTCAGAAGGCTATTGCAATAATTCTGGACAGAGATTTTCACCCAAGTGCATTCGTGCTCCCTTTACTTATGACCCTGGATTAGTGCTCCAGTGACCTTTTACCCTGTCCTCCTTCTCCCCAGCAAAAAGGGAGGTCTGACCTATATTTATTTTTTCTAAAGTGGCAGCTCTGTAAATGGAAACTTCTCTGAGCATTCAGCACTACCCACGTTCCTGAGAACTCTGGGTTCTGGGTCACAGACGATTTGGCTCTGGTGGGCTGTTAACTGTGGTTCTTATTTTGTTTTGTTTCTTGAGATTTCAGTTTGGTTAGTGTCTGGGCTCTTTGTAAGTTTGGGTTCAGAAGACTGGCTCTCTGGGGCCCATTTAGCCATAGGTTGGCAGCTTGGGTAAAGTGGCCCCAGATGGGCAGCGTTTTCTGGACTCTGGCCATCTGCTTCAAAAGGGGAAACCGAAAAAGCATGGGTTAACTTTTTTTCCCCCAATTAGCTCTGCATTTTCTATAAAGACATAATCCTTTATTAAGTTAATGAAGCATAATAATTATTAATTGCTAATTATTCATAGTCGCTTAGTCCATTTAAAAGAAATGACACCATTCAGAGCAAGATTTAAAGATATGCAAATATCAAACAGCTTCCTTCCAATATTCAGCTACTCTCAGCAGTAAATGCATTGACTTCGTTGTCAGGAAGATATTAATTTTGTTCTAATTTCATGACTTTCAATTTCAGCACACCACCTGTGTGTCCTTGGTCAACCTCCCTAACTTTGCTGAGTGTGATTTTCCCCATCTGTTCAATGGGGATATGAATACCTGCTTGTAGCACTGCTGGAAGATTGCATGAGATAATGTAGGTAAAATGCCTTGAAGGCCACTTAGCATATGTTTAGTCAAAAAGTGTCAAAAGTTGTCTATTAGAAGTTGCTTCTTAACCTAACCTTGGATGTATCTCCCAATTCTAAGTTAAAATAAATACATTAAAAATGTATGCATATATGTGTATTTATGTGTCTATATCTATACCATATATATGTATATGTCTAGGTCAACCTACACCTCTGCCTCTGCCTCTATATGTCTATATCATGTCTCTATCTTGATTTCTATCTACATCCTCTGTATCTATCTATATCTTTCTTTACTTTCTTGTCTTCCAAACTTTTTATTTGAAATTCGTGGAAGTTGATGCAGGCCTCTTGACTCTGGCAAAGGTCTTGGGTCTTCAGGGCAACTTGTAGTAAGATACCACTTGCCCCTCTAATATTCTAATGCCACATGCATCCCTCTCTGTTCAACCACCTAAGCCCCTTCTCTGTTCAGGAATATGGGAGATGATGGTTTCCTGTTCCACATTCATACTGTGCCATACTGGGTGGTGAAAACTGGAAGAGTGGGATTCTCATGGCAGGTCGAGGCCTAGAAGTTAGTCACTCTTGGGGGCCCACTGATGGCTTCTAAGATGCTCCTTGATTCTGCTGGTCTCATCATCCCAGCATTGACCCCTGGCCTCCTTGTTATGTCCCAGTAAGCCCGGGGTTGGGAGGCTTGGTTTTGGTTCACCCTCAGATTATCAGTCTGGATTCAGTGGCTTACAGAGAAACCTCTCTTCTTTTTAGGAAGTCTAATTAAAGCATTACATATACCAGTGGGAGGCTCTAACCTTACCTTAGCCAGAACTGCTTAAACAACTACAGAAATAACAAGTTCTGCATTGGCAGCTACAAGGGACAGCATGAAGCCAAATCTAGTGGTGACAACAAATTCAGGCTCCAAATAAAGCAAAGGCAGCAGCTGTGGCCAGTGGAGCCTGAGCACTGCCTGTGGTGGATGAGAAGCCCTGGCATCACTTGTGGATAACAGCTACCAGTACTTTCTATGTGCCAGGCACTGTTGTAAACAGTCACAGATCATCTGACTTGTCCTGAAATGGTCATCAGTCACTTTACTCTACCCTTGAGGACATAAAGGGCAAGAGAGGTAAGTGGGATTCCCAAAACCATGTAGCCAGCAAGTGTAAACCCAAAATGGCCACCAAGGTGCCACTCAGGATGTGGCCAGGGAAAGAGAAGGTGGGAAGGGCCTGTGAGGAGGCTGAGACCCACAGCTGTTTCTTTTGGCCAATGTAATCACTATTCACTTGTCACTTCTCCCAAAGAGAACAGAAGGCACAACTGATTTCAGGGCATGATTCAAGCACAATTACCATTGTGCAAGTGTGGGAGACAGAACAATGCTGCCCAAAGATGCCCATGTTGTATTCCCCAGAAACTGTGTACGCTTTAAGTTACATGGAAAGGGAAAATTAAGGTTGCAGATGGAAATAAAGTTGCTAATCAATTGACCTAAAATAATGTAATCAGTCCTTCAGTAGGATAGAGGGAGGCATAGAGTTAGAACCATTGAGATGACATCATGGGAAAGACTCAAACTGCCATTGCTGTCTATGAAGATGGAAGGGGCCATGAGCCAAGGAATGTGCGTGGCCTCTAGAAGCTGGAAAAGGCAAGAAAACAGAGTTCCCCTAGAGCCTCCAGGAAGGAGACCAGCCCTGATGACATCTTCATTTTAGCCCAGTGAAACCCATTTCAGATTTCTGATCTCCAGACTTTAAGAGAATAAATATGTGTTACTGTAATCCACTATGTTAGTGGCAATTTGTTCAGCAGCAATAGGAAACTAACACATCAGGATCATTGTACATTTAAAAATCATGGAAAAATGGAATCTAATCAGACCTTTGGGATGTAGAATTCTCATCTCCGAGAAGAATACAAGATAGAGGAGCGTGTTAAACAGTCCCACAAGGAAGCAATGGACCCAAACCAAAGGGAGTGGCTTTCTACAAGACAGCTAAACCAGTGTTTTACTACAGCATGAAAATGGGGCAGAGCTTAAGGTAGGGTTGCCATACGGTTTTCCTGGAAGATCTCAGTTTATGTTTTTTTGTGATGTAATTATTTCAGTACCCTCTTTCACTTTCAGAAGTGTAGTAGTTTAGATAAATTATATCATCATCCTTTTAGAGGAAGCCTGAGAGACCTAATAACCAAATCCAACAAATGAAACTTGCATGAATTTCTACTTGGGAAAACCACTTTTAAAAATATATGTTTTTGAGAATTGGGAAATTTGAATGTGGATGTGGATAATCTGGATATTTAATAAGATTATAATTTTGTGAGGCATAATAGTGCCATGATGATTAGGTATAAAAATGTCCATTTTTAAAATATGTTACTGAAGTCTTTAGATACAAATGACATGATGGCTGGGATTTGTTTTAAAATAACCTAGCAAACAAACAAAAAAATATATATAGATGAAAAAATATGGCAAAATGTTGATAGTTATTGAAATTTGGTGAAGGATACATGGATGTTTGTTGCATTCTCTACTTTTGTATGTTTGAGAATTTTCTTAAAACAAAAAAATGGTGTCCTGCCCATAGCTTTAGTTATTTAGGGTAGACCCAGACATTTTGCTTTCTCTTGGTTTCTTTTTCATATTGGTCTAATGCTTGTTTATTATTCAGATCTCAGGTGGCTGGCTGGAGGTAGAATTGGGGTATGGAGCTGGGATATGCCTCCATGGGTCTTTAAACAAGGCTGTGATCCCCAGCATAGGGACTTATATTCTGGGGAATATGAGCACAAATGTGAGCAAGAAATACTTTAATATCTGGCTTCTCATTTGCCATTGTTTCTTTTGGAGAACCTCAGGGTTTGGGGTAAAATTCAATCATCCCATTATTTATAAGTATGGAGAACATAGGATGGCAGTCAACTATGAACTACTGCCTAGTGGGGTTAATCAAAACAAGCCCTGTGTAGTAGCAGGTACATGTGTGTGGTGTCTAAAGCTAGGTTCTGGAATGTCATAGCTGTGTGACTTTAGCTAAGTCCCTTAACCTCTTTGAATCCCAGATTTCTTATCTGCAAATTGAGAAAATGAATCCTTATTTCTCAGGGTCATTGAGAAGATTAAATGCGATAACATATATAAAATGTCAGACACATAGTAAAGGCTTAATAAACATTTATTTTCCACCACTCCTTTAGTCTCCTTGAGTGGTGGATGTTTTAGAGATGAGTAATTCATTTTCCATTTTGGATAAAAACATATTTAAAAATACATTTTTTTCTGATTTTAAAATAATGTTTACTCATTATGGAAGACCCAAAAGATTCTAGAAGTGCCTAAAAAGAAAATTTTAAAAACTTCCGTAAAAACACCAGTCATAGATTTCAACTGTTTTTATTGTGATTCACATCCATTCTGTTCTTTCTCTCTCTCTTTTGCTCCTTCTCTGTGTAAAAATAATTCTGAATACAAAATTTTCTATCTTGATATTTTCAATTCATTGAGTTTTTCTTCCTGTGTTTTTTAAGAAAAAATGTTTAAATATCAAAGAGCAATGGACTTTGGAGTTAGAACAGCCTGGATCTGGGCACTCACATCTCTGCCATAACCTAGGTATGTGCCCCTGGGAAAATCCCGAAACCTCTCTCTCAGGGTTAGTGTGGGACTTTAAAAGACGTAAGGCCTGTAAAGCTCTCATCACAGTTCTTGAGACATAGTAAGTGCTTAAAAAACAATAGATGCTTTTATTGATTTTGATTCAACTACTGTGTCAGGCCAAGTTATGCTGCAATAACAAGCAGCACTGAAATCTCAGGACTTACAACCAAACTTTGCTTCTTACTGCATATTTAAATCACTTTCTTGGGCAGCTGTGTTCCACATGGTGATTTAGAGCTCCAAGTTGTTTCCAAATTGTAGCATTTACATCTTACACCTGTTTCCATAATTGCCAAGGCAGAGGAAGAGAGACTGGAAGATCTCACACCAACAATTCAATGTTTGATCCAGAAGAAAAATGCATCCCTTCTTCTTACAACCATTTGGCCATAATTAGATGCATGACCCCACCTAACTTCTAGAGGGGATGGGTGTGGAGAAATGTAACCCTCCAATTGTACCTAGAAGAGGAGGAAGAGGAGACCCAAATATAGATGAGCACCAGAAGTCTCCACTAAGGAAATATCTCTCCATTATAGGCTTGCTTACTTTCTTGGAAGTCAATGAATTTGAACTCAAGGTTTGTTCCCACCCTTTTCATGTGTTTTGAGGTCTCAGCCCCTGATCTAGGCAAAGGGAAGTAAAGGAAGCTGACCAGAGATGCATTGATTTCTCCTGGGTCTGCCTGAAGCTAAGGTTCCCAACAGTATTTTTAAAATATATATATTTTTATTTTTAAAGAAGCTTTAGATTACATAAATGTTCCATAAAAAATATAGGGGATTCCGATATACCCCATTCCCTCCCCCCCCCCACTTTCCCACATTAACGACATCTTTCATTAGTGTGCTACATTTGTTAAAATTGAACACATACTGAAGCATTTTATTAGCCAAGGACTATAGTTTACATTACAGTTTACACTTTGCCCTGCACAATTTTATAGGTTTTGACAAAATGTATAACAGCTTATATCCATCATTGCAATGTGATGCAGGATAATTCCAATGTCCCCAAAATGCCCCCATGTTGCACCTATTCTTCCCTCTTCTCCCCCTCAGAACCTCTGGTGTCCACTGCCTTTATACCAGTGATACAAGTTCTTCCATTACTAGAATAATCATAAGTCTACTTTAGTCTATAGTTGCATTCCACCCTTATGTTTGTTCATTCTTCAGTTTTGAGGATTTTGGGATGGTCATGTCCACCCTGTCTGTGATTGAAAGAGGGCTTAGATCCCATGGGGTAAATGGATAGAACTGTATTGCTTGCAGTTTCAGACACTCTCTGCTTCCTGGTATGGGCATTGTCCATTATCATCCTTTCTTTAGTTGTCCTGGGTGAGTCCAATGAACTGGTTAGTAGGTGTTGCAACTCTGCTGAGATTCAGGGCTCAACCAGCATATGGACAGACCAAAGCTTTAAGTCTCTGGGAGATATATTTAACAAGTATAGTGCTAAGTATAGGTTCAAATAAAAGGGGCAGAAGAGCCATGTGTAGGGAAATTATAAATGAGTCTAACTCTATTACATTGGGGAGCATATATTACAAAGTAAGGCCCATTGATGGGGTGCCAAATTCCTGAGACTGTCTGTCCTGTCTAGAGTGTCTAGAAGTGTCTAGAGCCTTCAGGAACTCTGCTGTTTGAGGCACTGTTTACTGTGGCAGTCAATGAGATCCTGCTGAGATGTGCATAAGTGTAACACCTGGAATAACCTCCTGACTCACTTTGAAGTCTCTTAGCCATAAAAAACTCATTTGTATTTAATATTTATCTGTTTTCGTGAAGATCTTTTTCCAGATTCATTGCTAGTCAGTGCTTGGTAATAATCCCTTGTTCCCAGGGAGGTTCTTCCCTGGGAGTCATGTCCCATGCTGGGGGGAAGGTTGTGCTGAGTTTGGTTTAGAAAAAGACCACATTTTAGCAACAAGGAGGCTTTCAGGTCATTATCAGGGCATTGGAATTGTTCTGCATGATCTTGCAATGATGGATACAGGCCATTTTAAATTTTGTGAAAACCTATAAAAGTGTAAGGGCAAAATGTAAACCATAATGTAAACCATTGATCATGGTTAGTAGCAATGCTTTGATATATTTGTACATCAATTGTAACCAATGTACCATACACATGTAAAATGTTATTAATGGAGTAGAGTGGGAGAGTGGGAGGGGTTTGGGTATGAGGGAATCCCTTATGTTTTCTGTGTGACTTTTCTGTGATAAGGCTTCTTTAAAGATAAAGCAAAAAAAAAAAAAAAAAAATAATAATAATAATAATAAGACACTGGGGGAATGTATGGAAAGAAATAGTTACTGTATGTAAAAGATAACAGATCTTACAGTGATGAAAGATACAATAAAAAATGTTTTATTTTATTATTTTTGTATTTTATTATTTTTAATTATTATTTTATTTTCTTATTACTTTTATTTATTTATTTATTTTACTTTGTTTTTGGGGAGATTTTGGATTGCAGATGGGTCACAACTGTGGCAGGGGGGATCACTAGTGCAGGGTGTCAGTGATGGAGGAATGTATGGGGAGGCGTGTACCTGGGACATGCCTCTAAGGCATATGAATATGTTCAGGTGGTCATGGGGTGTTGTCTCAGTGGGTGGAGTCCCATACAGTAACTGAAAGAATCTTGAATTCCCATACTGGGAAGTCCTGCTACATTCTCTAATAGAACAGCAAGAATCTCCCGAGTACATGTCTAGAGAAGGAGGAGAGGCCATTACCCTAGTCCCTTGATATTGATGGTTGTACTTATGAACCTTTTCTAGTGAAACTGAAACTTAACCCAACAGTATTTTGATCCAGGTCTCTCTCTGTGGCTGAAAGTTACTTCCCCATTGCTCAGTACTGTGAATGGTGCATTTAAACCAACGGGCCACAGTATAGCATTTCATCAGTGCCTTGTCATCACCCTGATCTATAACTTGTCCTGAGGGCCATCAGTCCTGGAAAAGAGTTTATCAGGCCCAGCCCTAGCTTTTAGTACCACATATATCATGGTGAGAAGCACACTAAGTGGAACTGAGCCTTGGTGAATGAGAGGCCAGGTGAGTATGAAGGGCTGCTGTAGAATTACCAGATCTCCCGAGGAAGCAGCAAAGAAATTTAACTTTTTGGTTTTCCTTCCTTTTTCCTTCTTTTCAATTAATATCAGCCTTTTTTCTTCCAAGACAATGGCAGTGGAATACAAGGTAAGAAGGTTTTGTGTGTAAGAGAAACATGGGTGTTCATTATAGCTTTGCCACCCACTAGCTTGCTGTCCTGGGGCAAATTAATTTCCCTTTCTGGGTCTTCACATTTATTTAATGGGGGCAGAGTGAGCGTGCTGATCTCTATCCTGCTATGATTCTGTGAGAATACGTAGCTGAGTCAGACCCAGAGTCTGGGTTTAGAGAAAGCATCATGCCAAAGACCATACTTATTGTTTAGCATCCTTTCGATCACAGGTAACAGCTACAACTGTGCACAAATTCATTATCCCATATAATAGATTTCTGGGTAGGGTGTGTTTTAGAGTTGGTTGACTCACAGCTCAATCAGTCTTCAAAGACTCGGGTTCTTTTTACTCTTTCCTGTTCAGTTCTTGAGATTGGCTTCCTCCTTAAACTGGTAGGATGATGCCTGCAACTGTTTCCAATATTGCAGTCAGACAAGAAAACATCCAGATCAAGAAGAGAGAGCCATCTCTTCCAGTGGTGCTGTCTTGGGAGAATGGAAATTTTACTGAAAGCCTCCCAGCAGTCTCCCTCCACTTGCTGGAGGTAGGTTATGTGCCAATTCTTGAACCAATTATTATTTGGGGATATCTTAGTGCAAACCAGTCCATCTCTGGAGCCTGAGGTGAGCTCATCTTGGAGTGGGGTGTATTCAAGGGATACCCAAATAAAATCAGGGTTTAGTTTGAAGGAGAATGAAGAGTGGAGGCTGGGAATGATGGCACTACAACATTCTTTTCTCATTGACTTTATTATTTTTTTCTTCAGATTATTATTTCAAAAGTAGAAGCAATAGTTAACATGTATTGAACATTTTACTGCACATTGATTGCCTCTGTGTCAAGAACTTTATAAACATTTTCTTCCTTAAAGTTTATAACAGCCAAGGGAGGCAGATGTTAAATCATACCCCTTCCACAGATAAGGAAAACAAGGTTTTAGTAAAGTGACTTACTCAAGGTTAAGTGGCAGAGCCCAGACTCAAACCTAAGTCTGAGTGATTACAAATCCTGAGTTTTTAACCCCTTTTCTATACTGTACTTGGAGAGAAGAAAGGAAGAGGTATGAATATTTATCAAAAAACAACTATGGCTTATGTGCATGTGCATTTCCTATCTCCTTTAATCCCCCACAACAAACTAGCTGGTAGCCATCATTTCTCCTATTTTATATTTTGTGAAGTTAAGTCTGAGAGAGGGTATTTAATGTTCCAAGCACTTCATAACCAGTAAGAGGCAAGGACCTAAGTCAATTTGATATATGACTCTGTTTCAGAAAAGAATGCTTTCATCCATAAAAGAACGCCCAATCAAAAGTAGTGTTAAACAACAGGATATTTTATTTCCAGCATAAGTAAAAGAGACAAAAGTCACTCCAGGAAAGATTCAATGACTCAATAGTGAAACTAAAGACCAAAGATCTTTCCATATTTCTGCTCCATCATCCTCAGCGTGTTAACAATATCTATGCTCATGGTCTCCAAGCTTCCTCATCTTCATTAGAGCTTGTACTAAAGTAGGAAGGGGCAAGGGCAGGCAGGTCAGCGAATGAAGCTCTCCTAGTACATTTCTCTCTTTTTATCTTGGAGAAATATGTTTCCTGGATGCCCCCTGATGATTTCCCCTTATATCTCTTTGGCCAGAATGGAATCACATGGCCATTTCCTAGCTGCAAGGGAGGCTGGAAAACTGAGTGTGCTTTCAGGTTCTACTGTTAAAGGCAGGTTTAGACAGTATATAAGCGGGGAGAGGAACGGTCATTGGGAATGTAAATAATGAGTCAATTACAAACACCAAATGTTCTAAGGCAGGGTCCATACCTCAAATTCTTTTTATTGCTATAGCCTGATGAAGCATATAAGTACTCAATAAATGATAAGAGTAATTAGATGATTTAGAAAGTTTGAGACTATCTGGGGGACTTTGGAGAAGTGGTGTGGATGGATGAATGGGATGGTGTCTTCCCTCTGATAGCCTCACTTCTTGCCTGTCAGTCATTTTGCCTTCTAGACAGTTACTTTTCCAGTGAGAAAATGCAAGCAGGAAGAGAGGCAAATAAATCTCAATTTCCTCATCTGTGAAATGGGTGAGTGAGATCAAGCTCATCTCCTATAAAGCTTCCAACTTTTGTCTTTGGTCCTGAGTTTCAGGGGTGCTCAGGAAAAATGAAACTTATACCTGATCATCCTAGGACTCCCAGCCTGGGAGCCCCCTTTCTGAGATGATTTAAGCCAGAGCAGATAAAAAGAGGGCCTGCTGAAGTCTGCTGGAGAGTGGAACAAAAATTTTGTTTGGAGGAATAGTCTGGCAATCACCAGGCTTAGCAGAGAGAATTAAGAGTTGTTCACATGGAAGGAAACTGCCCATAGCCTGCAACTCTTGCTGTAGTCCCTGCTTGCCCTAGCCCCATCCAGCTTTGTGCCAGCTTTGCCTACTGAGAACCTCTCTCTTGGGAAATGGTTAAAAGTGTGGACTCTAGACCAGTAGTTCTTAAGTCTTGGTTGAACATTGGAGTTGCTGGGACATGGTGGTGGTGGTGATGGGCTTTGAAAAACATTGATGCCTGGGTCCCATCCCTAGATATTCTGATCTGGGTTATACCTGGCATGGGGAATTTTAAGAGTTTTTCCAAGTGGTCCTAATGCACAGACAAAGTTAAAACTTCTGGTCTAGATTAGACTGCTTGCATTGAAATCCTGGTTCTGTCGTAGTTGTATGACCATGCATACAAATTCATTAATCTTTTTGTGCCTCAGTTTCCTCATATATAAAATGGGGCTAATATCAGACATGGCAGTATTCTGAAGGTGACTGGGATAACTCATACAAAGCACTGTGCCTTTCCCAGAGTAAATACTCCATAAATCTTGACCATTAGCATTAGCACAGGCCCTATCCTGCTAACATTTACCAAGAGGTCCAGACCCTGAAAGCATGGATGGCCCCATTGTCTCAGGCAGCCACCCCTGGAAGCCCTGCTGTCTTGGTCCACTGTCAGGAATCAGACATCTTGGATATTCATGATGGTCTGGGGTATATAGGAATTCTATCTACTTAGAGTGGACACCTTGGATCTTCCAGTTTTCCTTTGTTAAGCCACCCTTTCCCACTATCAGTTTACATGGTTGGGTGGGCTGGCCAGAACCCCAGCTACATCCTGTACAGGATGATGCAGACTTGTCAAATAAGAACGAAAGCAGCACCATTTGCTTGTTCTCTTGGGAAAGAGGCTTTTTCTTTGCACTCCATGGCAAAACTGGAAGGGTTAAGCCCATCTTTGCAACCAGAAGATAAGAGCCTGCCTGAGAATAAAATCCACATGGATATCCAGAAGAAAAGATGAAGACACACATATTCCCAATGGCATAATTTGAGGACCTTGATCCTGTAGCACCTGCAACTAGATCTAACCATGGACTTCTTAGATATAAGAACCAGTGTGTTATTTATATTGTCCAAGCCACTTTGAGTTGGGATGCAAATGCAAGTGAAAGAATCTGATGAATATACCTCACCTTGGACTGCTAGCCCTCCCTAGAAGCCAAACCTCTTTCCTGGGATCACATTTTGTCCCTGTCTCAGACCATTATTTGTTTCCTTTCCCTGCACTGGGAGTCCTAAATATGCTGGAGATTCCAGACTGGACTGGGTGTGGTGGCCTATAATGGGCTCCCCATTCCAAAGGCCCCCACATGTCAGTCCAGGCTTTTGCTGGTAAGGGATAAGATCATTCATATTCTTAGAGTGAATCAGGACTAGCATATCATTCCTCTAAGGTAATTGAAACCTCAGGTCACATTAACAGAGGTATGGTACCCAGGAGAAGGGATGGGACCCTGCTACTACTGCTCCTCTGCTCTTTGTTGGCCAGACCTCACTTGCTTTATTGTACTGAGTTCTGAGTATTGCACTGAAAGAGATCTATTGACCAGCAGGAGGGACCAAGGTGGTAATGGGATTTCAAATTATGTCATATGAGAACAGGTGAATGGCACAGCTAAGAAAAGATAAATCCACAATCATTATAAGAAATGGTTTTAAAATTTGTAATTTGTAATGAGCAGAGTAAGAATGGAATGTATTAATTCAGTAGGTAGTGAACTCCCCATCACTAAAGGCATACAAGTTGAAATAGACTAATTTGCTGTTATGGGTATCAAAGAAGCTATTTTCAGAACATTGAATGGGCATTGTCTCAGCTTATGTTCCCCCAGAAGCAGACCCTGCAGGAAGGATTCTGTCTGTGATCCCAGGAAACACCATGGGGAATGGGAAAATGAGGCAGGGAAGGGAAGGAGGGCAATGAAGTGTGCATTAGTGAGATGGTTACTGCAGTGGACAAGTAGAGCTCAGTCTTGCTGGGGACCTTCTGGGAGAATGCATGGAACACACCCCAGAATGTCCCCCTACAGTCTGAGGAGGCTGAGGTATTTATCCACCCAATCCTGTCCCTCATTGGTTGGGCTTTGCTTCAGGGGCCTTAACTCTGAGACTTCCAGTCTTCCCCAGGTGTGAGGTGAGCATTCTGCCTGGCCACGGAATATCTTCAGTAGAGATGCAAGAAACCATTCCTATGTGCAGAAACTGGCTGCAGGTGACCTCCAGGTAGGCCAGAGCATGTGAGTAGAGCACATGCGTCTGCTACAGGAGCTCGAGTCACAAATTAGATGGAACTCCCCTGGGTCAGACTGTGCCTAGAGGGGTACATTCCTGAGCCTGCACAATGTTTTGAAGACAAGGAACTTGAAAAGAATATCTCTAGTTCCCTTACTACCCTGTTAGGAATTGAATCACATCGCCTACAAAGATATATTCAAGTCCTAATCCCCAGTTCTGTGAATGTGAAATCATTTGTAAATAGGATCTCTGAAGACGTTATTAGTTAAGGTGAGGCCAAACTGAGTCAGGATGGTCCTGAGTCCAAAATGGCTGGAATCCTTAGAAGCAGAGGAAATTTGGATACAGGAGGAGACAATAGGAGACAGATGGCCACATGATAGAGGTAGAGATTGAGTTTATGGATTGCTTGCGAGCCACAGAATACCAAGGACTTTGTGAAAACACGTGCCTGCTGACACCTTGGCTTTGAACTTCTGACCTCCAAAACCATGGGACAAAAATTGTTCAATAAATTCCTGTTGTTTAAGCCAACTGGTCTGCAGTGCTTGTTATAGCAGCCCTGGCAAACTAAGACATTCCCCCCACTCTGCGCTTTTCTTACAAACATCTGGCCTGCGTCTTCCATTTCTTCTTCCTGTCTGGACCCTGAAAGCATAAACCTGAAGGACCCTGTATGCCCTTCTCATAGCATCTGCGTTATCTGCATCCTGCTGGCTCAGGATGGCTCAGGTGGTGCCACCGATACCCAGAAGCAGCACAGAGAGGCCTTACTCCACGGCGTTGATCAGTGCTCCTGTGTCACTGTTACCCCTTACAGCTGCCACTTGCAGCTGCGGCACCACCTCTTTCCAAAACACATCGAATAAAATAATATTTGTATATCACTTTATAGTTTGTATAGCATGTCACAGGCCCGGGCAGTGATAGGGCTCTTTACAGCTCCTTGCGAACCAGCCCAGAAAATAATTCAAACCTAGCCCCTTGTACAGATGAACCAGCAGAGACCCGAGGGGGTATGATACCCAGCCAGGCCTTGAACCCAAGTCTCTTGCCTTCCCAGTGCCCAGCCCTCTGTCTAGGCTGGCTGTGGAAGGCCCTGGTGCACTCCAGCTTGGATTCAGGGGAAGGACCATGTGGACTGAGAAGCAGGGAGTGGCAGCCAGACGAGGGCAGCAGAAACCGCCCTGAGAGCTGCACTGAAAGCCTGGGGTGAGGGATAGCAGGGAGTGAGGGAGGTAGGAGGCAATTTTGACGGTGAGTCATGTTTTACACTTGAAACAGGAGCTGAGAAATAGTGAGGGGGCAATATAGAATAAACCGGAGGCGAGCAGGTTGGAAATTACATGGCTCATATTTAATTATGTAAAATCCCATAAACCCTCAGGGAGCACAAAGGACCTGAGGTGGTGATATCCTTTCTTTCACAGTTTTGGAGTCAGTTTATTAAGTGACAGAAAGAATCATGCAGCAGAGGAAGAAGGAGGGAATTACGTGGGCCAAGAACTAAAGATAATTTCACAGCTCTCTTGTTCTCTCCCGTGAGTTTCTTTTTAGCTGCTAAGGGCTGCAATTCTGGTCTCAATGTAGGATCAACATGTACACACAATTTCTTCTACAAGGGCTCTATCCCCTTTGTTTTACAAATGAGATTCAGAGAGAGAGAGGGTAAGTACAGCTTTGCTGAGAAAGAAGAGGACTGGATTTAGAGCTGGGTTTAATTCTGCCATTACTACCAGTGTGACTTCACCTCTCTGGGCTTTGGTTTCCTCATCTGTAAAATGGGGTATAGAATCCTGACTTCATGGATTTTCTGAGAAGAGGGAACACACGTGAAAGGAACGTGGCAGCTGATGTTCCTCTCTTTCCCTCTACCTTCCAAATGTATTCCGAATCCATTTACATCTCTGTCTCACAGGTGCCTTCCTGGTCCAAGCCAGCCTCATCTCCCACCTGGAGCACTGCACTAGCCCCTAACTGGTCTCCCTGCTCCCACTCTTCTCCCTTCCAGAAGATTTTATACACAGAAGCCAGAGTGAGCTTGTAAAAATGAAAATCAGATCATGTCACTTATTTGCTCTCAAGCCTCTGGTGACTTGTCTTCCCCTTTAGAATGGAGTCCAAACTCCTTGCCGCTGGTCACCTCTTCACCCCCCTCCCCAACATTCTCCTGCTCCCTCATTCCGCTCCAGCTCCACCAGTCACTGTGCTTTGCCTTGACCTTGCCAAGCTGGTCCCAAATACGTGGACTCTCTTCTCTCCCTTTATTCAGGCCTCTGCTTAAATGTCACCTCCTCTGAGAATACTCCTGCCCTGTGTCTAAAATAGCTCCTCCCTTCACTCTCCATCCTCTTACTTGGCTTTTTTTTTTTTTTTTTTTT
>JAQZBX010004194.1:0-35902 GCA_029593785.1 Cabassous unicinctus | reverse complement strand
ACCGAACAGATTCTCAGTAAATTCATGACACTGATTAGCTAGGCATACGGCAAGTGAGAATCTGGGTTGCTAGCCAAGTGAGGCTTCTGCCTACACACAAGAAAGCTGTTTACTCCCAGGCACCTGTCCAGGTGTCTGTCCAGCATGGCTGTCTCCAGGCCACACCCAAAGGCTTGACTATCCTTCTAGACCCTTCCCCATGATGCCTCGGGACACTTGTAATCCCTGTGGAGATGCCTGGACAGCCAGCAGGGCAGGTAAGCCCTCCACACCTGCCCTTGGTGGGCTGAGCAAGCAGGATGGAGCTGCTAAGCTGGGATGTTGGCCTGCAGTGCCCCTTTTTCTACTCTGAACAACCAAGTGAAAGCTGTGCTTAGAAGTCCCCAAGAGAAATGGATTTCAACTGCAGCATAAAAGATTAAGATTAGACCTAGGGAAGGAATTTTTGAGCAGGAAAAATTACATCCAAGCTATGGATGCCGAGGGGTTTGCCAGCAGCCGAGATGGCCCTATGGGTGGCAAGGGTCATGACAACCCTTGACTCTCTGATTATCTGCTCTGAGCACACGTCCAGAATCCCTTTTGCCTTGGCAGGAACACTGGAATGGCAAGATGCCCTTTTCAATCATTTTAAATCCATATTGATTATTTTAAAGTGAGCCCTTCCTTCTTTTCAGTGTTCCAACTGAGCAGGAATTGACCAGATGAGAGGAAGCACCTGGGGTGGGCAGTACTAATGAGGCATCTTCTCCCAAAATGAGGCAGCAAGGGGCTTCTGCAGCTCCCACAGCTGCAGCAGGAGCAGATGAGCAATTGCAAACTTCCCACCCCAGTGTTGTTTCCCTTGTCACAGCCCACTTGATGGTGGGATATCATCATTACAGAGCAACAGTGAAATATTTGCATAGCAAACAGCCACATTCCCCTGGTGTCATTAGAGAGCGACAAAGAGGCTGAGAAAGTGTCAGGCCAGAGACAGTTCAGAAGCAGCGTTATGTACCCATTTTGTGTTAAGCTCTTTAGGTGCTTGGCAAAATAATGATGATAGTCATAAAAATAGCTGTTGTATATTGAGTGCTTACTGTATGGCAGCCACTGTACTAAACACTTACCATGAATTATCTTCTTTCATTCTCAAGACAACTTTATTAGCTCCATTTTACAGGTAAGAAAACTCAGGCATAGAGGAGTGAAGTGATTTGCTAATATCAAGCTAATAAGTAGGAGAACTGGATTTTGAAACGGCCCTGTCTGACCCCAAAGCCTTACTCATGGTCTGTTGAGATCAGACAAGGGTTGTGCCTGATGTACTTTGCATAGCAATTATAACTGTAGATTAGTATTTAGTGTTTCTCAACATTTTCTCCCCAATCCCTATCCCCCACCCTCACCCTCTCCTCTACCTACACATCTACCCTATCCTCTGTAATTTATTTACATACTAGGGTCTTTGGGCATGCACAAACCATGGTAATATCTAAAATTTCTTCACTCCCTGTTGAGAATACATGCTATAGATAAGTCAGAGTTTGCTATGTGCTAGTACAGTTCGAAGACATTTAGACACATATTACCTTATCAACTCGTTAACTCATTAACTCCAAGAACCAGATGGCATTTTTAACAGATGAAAAAAATGAGCGCCTCCGAGAGATTAAGTAACATGCTCATTCAACACAGCTAGTTAATACCAGAGACAGGGTTTGAACTCAGAGAGCCCAGCCTCTGGGGTAGCCCCATAACCACTACCCCACCACCAGATCCCCCATGTTGGCTGTTTGTTCATTTATAAGATGTTTTGGTCTTCACAAAAAATATCCGAGAGAACCTTAAGCATCGTCCTTTCCTTGGGTCAAGAGGAAACTGAGGCTGGAGGAGAGGGAGGGAGGGGCCCACAGACTCCCAGCCACGGAGCAGGATTGGCATTCCAGCTGTGACTGCTCAGACCCGCACACGCCCTCTATTGAGCAGACCAAGTTTCTTTCAGGGGGCCTGCGCTGGCTCCCTGGCCTTTCGGGGATGCCACCCTCTATTGCCATGAGGTATTAATATCCACATTCTGCTTTGCAAAGAAAGTTTCATCTCATTAGTCAAATTAAAACTTACTTCTGAACTTGGTATATCTGTGTGATAGACTTCAAGTAAATTATAGTTTTATTTATAGCTCCCTGTCTTCCAGAAACTTAAGCAGCAATATGTTGTTTGACTCATAAAAAAATAAAAATAAAAAAAATATAAAATGGCACCTCGAGCAGCACTGTAACTAATTAGGGAGACTTCCAAACTGCTGTTAATTCTAGAGGCGGAAATGCGCTGCTGCAGCAACCAGCAGCCATCCCGGAGTTCCCTGGGAAGACAGACGCACGCAGCCGCGGAGCTCAGATTTCACATTAAGCCAAACAATTATTTTAACAGTTTGAGTGAGCTCCGCAAAGCTCCATTATAATAAAACCCTTCCCTTGCCTTGCTGAGGCGGTTGGATCTGACAGGCAAGGCTGGGTGAGGCCAGAGAGTTCGCTGCGCCTGGCACCAGGAGGCACCTCCTTCAGGCATCGCCAGATGTTTATTGCAGAGGCTCAAAGGGATGGTCCAGAGCTTTGGGGGTGAGGCAGAAATGACAGCAGCAGAAGGAGCAAACCCACTTAGCATTCTTTGGGACCCCTCCCCCCCTTTTTGCCTTCCAGCGTTATTGTTAGTTTTTACATTGTGAATTAATTTTAGATTTACAGAAGAATTGCAAAGATAGTACAGAATTAACTTTCTTGTACACCCTGCACCCAGCTTCCCCTGACATAACCACAGCACATTTATGCACCAGTATCCTTTTAGGTGCTGAGAATACATCCGTTAAGAAAAAACAGGTGCCATCCCATCTCTCGGAGGGAGAGGGGCCCTGGAGCAAACCCACATCAGATGTTGGTAAGTGGACTTCATGTCACCCCCACATCTTTCAGACATCAAAGTTCAGAATCCACGCATTGCTCTGCATCAGTGACTGGTAGCCATTTCAACAAACCCTCACAATGTGTGAATCAGACAAAGAATCCAACCCCAGGACTCTGAGCTACAGGGGGTGTACACGGAAGGCAGTGCTGGGTTCGTGGAAGGAAATGAGCGTGCAATCGGATCTTCACCCTCACGCTCCCCAGCTGTGTGGTTTAGAGCAAGCCACTCGGTTTTGACATTGGATAATGGAAATGATGTCTTTTCCTTTGTATTGATATGAGCAGGTTAGTTGGCATTACATTTTGCAGACACAACCTTTGCGATGGCTTGCATATCATGGGGAGTGAATGAATGATGGTGTGTGCCTCCATTCGTCAGGAATATTGCTTCCATCCTTGCCCGCCTAGGATATATTCTCCACTCAGCAGCCAGAGGGATCCTGTTTAAAACTTCAGAAAATCATGTCCCTCCTCTGTTAGGACCTTCCACAGCCTCTTCCGCTCATTCAGATCACAGGAACTTGCCATCTTGGTTGCTGGCCTCTCCAACTTCTTCCCCAGCCGCTCTCCGGCTTTCTTACTCCTTGCTGTTCTTGGCTGTTTCTTGAACATGCCGAGCAGGCTCCTATGTGGAGGCTGTGTTTGTTGTTCCCTCTGCCTGGAAAGCTTGCTCCCCAGATCCTTGCTTCGCTGGCTCCCCACTTTGTTCACATCTAGTCTGCAATGTCACCTGCCCCAAAAGGTCCTTCCTGACTGTCAAATAAAAACAGAGCACCCATCTTGCTTTAGCTCCCTCACCTTGTTTTAGTTTTCTTAGAAGCACTCTTCACAATCTGAAAGGTTATATATTTGTTTGTTTTCACGATCTCCCACCGAAAATGTAGGCTCCGTGAGAGAATTTCACTGCTCTACCCCTTGTTTGTTGACTGCTCTGTCCCTGATGCCGGCACAGCCCTTGGCACATAGAAGCCATTTAAATAATATTTGTTGAGTGAATGTCTGCCTGACTGACTTCCTTCCCTTCCTTTAGTCCTTTCTACCTTCCTTTAGGTATATAATCATTTCAATGCCACCAGTTTGTTCTTGATATACAGAGAAGGGGCCTTTTCTGAATGCTTTGGTTTGGGCTTGGTTTTCTCTGCAAAGCTTCTTGGCCTCGCTGGACTGACATGCTGGAGCAAAAAGGGTTCAGGTCTGCCTGCCCCTTTGGAGTCCAGCAGCGATCACCCCTCCACCAGCTCCTTTGCTCCTAATTCCCCTACAAGCACCGGTGTTAATGGGCAGAAATGCATTTGGCAAAGCCTCTAGTTCACTCACTCCAAGGTCCATTTTTTCACCTGTCCCTTTCTCTTGACCTCTGCCAGGAATTACAGGCCTGGAGAAAAATTCAAATCAGCCACTTGCCTAATCTTGTCTTCCTTATTTCTCTCCGTACAAGCCCAAGGAAATCTGGTGAAGTTGGGGGCAGGCAGATCAGGTAGAGCTGATTTCAGTGTCTTTTACCTAATGAGATGTTGGCCTATTACCTGAGAAACCATGCCGTCCCGTTAGTGCAGGGCTTCCAGGCTGTGTGAGAAGTAGAAGGGGGAATGTGGCCTTCTGTTGGCTTTCTGCCTCCAGCCAGGCCACTTTATAGAATGATCAGAGAAGACACGGTCTGGGCAGAAGAGAGAGTGGAAGCCAGAGCATCTGTCCTTAGACCATGTCCAGAGCAGGCTGCTGAGGTGGCAGCCTGAACATCTACCTGTCTGAATTCATCTGGATGCTAATGATGGCTGCTATTTATTTCAAAAGTAAGTATAATCCAGGCACTGTGTTAACATGAACTATCTCATTTAATCCTTATACTATCCAGTGAGATATTAATGTCTTATTTTACAGATGAGGAAACTGAGACTCAGAAACTTGCCCATGGTCTTATGGCTAATAAATGGTAGACCCAAGATTTCAAATGGAGTATGACAGCAAAATTCATAGACTTAATCATGATGCTAAACTGCACAAGTTGCAAATTGATGTCCCACAGATAAGTTTTATTTCTCCTACAAACATGTATTTTTAATTGAATTAGTTTGCCAACATTTTAAAAATGAGCTTTTTTCTAAAAAAAAAAGAATGGCTGTTTATTATTTTTATTTTTTTTTAGCTTTTTTTTTTGAAATAATCCTAGTTCGTGGAAGTTGCAAAAATAGTCACACAGTTTTCCGCCATGATAATATCTTACATAACCATAGTACATAATCAAAACCAGGAACGGACCTTGGTAAAATACTACTAAGTAAACTACAGACCTTATCACAGTTCTAGTTTCAAAATACATTCATTTTTCTAAACTGAGTGATTTTTATCGATGAAGTGATTTTAAATAAAAATTATGGAATTCTGGTGCATATTTTAAAAAACCGAATCTGGTAACACTGGGCCATATTTCAGTAGGGGAAAGATCAGTTGGAAGTAAGTGGAGGATGCCTCTGTTTAGAAGGGGCGTTAAGCTTCACTTTGCCATAGTTCTGGGATAGCTGACCTCCCTTGTTTATATTACCTGCCTGGCCACTAAAGGCATGTATGCTTGTGACTCTACCTCCAGTCTAGGAGAAAAGCAGGATGTCCCAATGAAAGAATCCCATAGTTTGATATGTTACCTCTCAGATCATATATTGCCAAGCCATGATTAGCGAGTGAGGTGTTTGGTTAAACAGAAAGATTGTGAGGTGGAAGAGGGGTTTGTCTCTTTCTTGAGAGCTCCAGAGCAGAAACGAGAACGAATGGTGGAATCCAAAGGCAGGTAGATTTTAGTACAGCCTAAGAACTTTCTAATAGAAAGGTTTGTCTAACTGGAGAATCGGGCAGTGACGCAACCAACACTGGAGCCATTTAAACAGAGATGGAATGACCACCTGTTGAGAGTGCTGGAAAGGAGAAGTCGGTTATAAAGGAGGTTGTATAATATTTTTCTTAAGACCAATTTTAATGCTGAGATTGTTGGAATCTGATTCCATAACTGGAAGATTAGAAGCTAAAGAACTGGTGTGTGTGTGTGTGTGTGTGTGTGTACATGTATGTGTTGTATGTATTAGCTTTTTTAATTCTTGCAGTATCAATCTGGGCTAAATATTATTATTATGCCTATTTAACAGATAATGGAACACTCAGAGAGGCCGAATAATGTGTCCAACTCAGAAGATGATTTCAAACTTCTATCTCTTTGTCTTCTTAGTATCCACTCTTTCTAGTATATCTCATGGTATCCCCAACAGAGGCATCCATTTGACTGAGTTATTTTTCTGCATTCCCCTTTATCTGAGCTAGAATACATGAATCCATGTGGCTTCCGATAAGGGCTTAAGTTCTGCAGCTATATTGTCTACCCCAATACTTTAGAAACTCTAGCTTGTGCACCAGGGTGAAACAAGTTATTTGAGACACCCAAGAAATGTTTTTTTTTAAATGTATAATCTCAAGGCCATGCCTGGATTTGGATCTTGGATAGGACCAAGCAATGTGTGCTCTCATGAAGCTTACATCCTCTTGGATATGTTTTTGCTTATATTAAATTATATTCTCTATTCCAAGATAGGGAAAGAAATTTAGACATTTTATAAATAAAATGAGAAGATGAGGGGAAATTTTAAAGGTGGTTATTAAATGGTTTCCAGGGATTTGGAGGAGGAGGGAACAGAGAGAGCACAGGGTTTCATTTTGGGAGATGAAAATGTTCTCAAATTCGATAGTAATGATGGTTGCACAACATTGTGAATATACTAAAAAACACTGAATTGTCCCCTTAAAAAAGGAGAATTTTATAGTATTTGAAGGAAATCTTAATAAAAATAAATAAATTAATTAAAAATTGATGAATAAGGATGTGGAGAAACTGAATTGCTCATGCATTGGTGGTGGAAATGCAAATGGTACAACCATTCTGGAAAATTGTTTGGCAGTTCCTTTCAAAACTAAAAATGGACTTACCATATGATCTAACAATTGCACACTTGGGCATTTGTCCCAGAGAAAGAATTATTTATTTTCATGCAGGAATTTGAACACAAATAGTCATAGCAGCTTTATTCATAAAATCTCCAAAATGGAAACTACCCCAATGTCCTTTAATGGATGAATGATTAAGGAAACTGTGATACATTCATACTATGGAATAAAACCTGGTAATAAAAAGGAATGGACTATTAGTACACTCAACAACTTGGGTGAACTTCAAGGAAATTGTGTTGAGTGAAAAAAATAAAAAGAACTGATTCCCTTTATGTAGCATTCTTGAAATTACATAATTATAGAGCTAGGGATGGATGGAGGTGACGGGTGTGGCTTTCAAGGGGTAACATGAGGGAGTTTTGAGTTCATGGCAGAGCTTAGTACCTTGATTGTGGTGGCAGTTACACGAGGCTACACATGTGACAACATTGCACACACATACACACACACATATAAATGGTGAGACCTGATTATGATCTGTGGATTGTTCCAATGTCAATTTCTTGATTTTGCTATTGTATTCTTGCTATGCAAAATTTTATCATTGTGGGAAGCTGATGGAATGGTGCACAGGAGATTCCTCTCAGAGGAATTGCCTTGGAATCATTTCACTCGAGCCGGAGGAGTTTGGGCCACCACCCCACCCACCACTTCCAACCCCTCTTGATTGAGGGTTGCCTCAGGGGATGGCAGGACCCCGTGTTTGCATAGTGCACAAGCAGGAGAACTCTAGGCAGAGAAGGGGAGAGCTTTCACACTTTTCCTGGAGGTTGGGGTGAGAAGCTGCTAGCCTGCTTAGCTGCTGGGGAAGGCAGATAGGTGGAGAGGATAGAGTTAGGGTGTCGGGAGCATCTGCCCTGGGCAGGGACTCTAAACCTTGCTGCACTCCACATTTGCGTGGAAGCAGGGTGCTTCTGCTGTTGGTCTTAGAGGCAGCACATCCTCCTGGAGACCAGTGTTTAAGGAAGATAGAGGAGGGACTATCAACTCCTCTTTAGAATATGAAGAGAATGAGGTTCATAGATCTTATGTCGCTTGCCTCAAAACACCCATTCCTGCTAAAGTAAGACTCTGAAATCTTTCAGTTCTCTTTTATTGCCTGACTTAGAGGCCAGGATGCAGCAATGTTTGTTAAGTCCATGTGCTAATGAATTAGTACCCCCTTATCCCAAAGGACAGACATCAAGTTTGCTTATTTGCTCCCTTTCAGAGCTTCAAGGAGAAATAACTAGAATTTTGTGTGCCAACCAGCCATTTCCTGGAGTTGAGATTTGTCAACATCAGGCAGAATGATACTGAAGGATTTCTTTTCTTCAGGCATGTGGAAATCCTTGAGCAAGGAAAATAAAATATTCCTTCTCTTAGCATAGCAGGAGCTGTACAGTGTGTGCACGTGGGGGGCTGCTCATTCAAAGCCTGGCAAGCATTGAGTGTGGGCACTAGAGCCCCAAATCCTAGATGCCGAGGCTTAGGAAGTCCAAGCAGAAGGGCAGATGTCTGTGAATTTGGAGGGTTTGCAGTTTGCCTTCTCAGTTGGCTGAGTGAACCCAGGAAGGACATGGTAGTCACATTGTGGACTCTTCTTTGGTACTGTTTTTCTTCCACAGTCCATGCTAAAGGGTGACCATGTTCATATTATGTGACCTCACTCTACTCACTGATTAGATCCAGGGTGGATTAGGAGATCAGACCCTGACAGAATCAGGGTCTCTTTTGAGAATATGAAATAGCCACACAGAGACCATAGTCAGATAGTGGTGGGGCTTGAACTAGAAAGTCCTGTGGAATCAGGGTCAGAGCTGGAGCCTTTGCAATTCAAAGTTAGAGAGGATAAAGGAAGCCATGGATTAAATAGAAATTCTTTCTATCACGAGTGGCAGAAAATTAAAATCCAATTAGCTTGCACACAAAAAGGGGATTTACTGGTTCTGACACCTGTAAAATACAGGACAACGTGTGCAGCAGGTGCTGCTAGCTGCAGGGGCTCAAATGATGCCGTAGGATCTATTTCTCCCTTTATTGTTGAACTCTGCCCTCTTCCATGCATTGGTTTCATTCTCACACAGGATTGATCTTATTAGTCACAAGATGAATCCAACATCCCCAGAACCTTCATGGCAAAGAATAGGAGTCTCTTTCCAAGCAAATGCCTTACTGCAATTATTGATTTGACCAGAAGCCCATTCCTGGACCAATTTCTGTGACCAGGGGGAAAATAAATGAGCTGACTAAGGCCTGGCCATGAGTTGCATCGCTAGAATTGGTTGATAGAAACGTCATGAAATCATATGGACTGACAAAGGATTTCTGGAAGAATGAATGGATATTTGTTAGTGTCCTTACTCACAAATTACAATGGAAGTCCACTACACCATTACTAGATGGAGGAGGGTATTTATAGAGAGAGAGAAATGGAGCTACCCAGGGTAGAACAGAGATGGGAGAGAGTGGAGTCAGGTAGAGAGTGATAGATAATGGCCAAGAGAAGGAGGGAAGAAAAGGAGGGGCCAAGGAAAGAAGGCAATAGACAGACCCCCTTAGTTCTTTACTTTCTTGGTTTCATCCTCATCCCCTAAAGCCCCATCGGGAATTGCATTTGTGTACTTTCAGTGAACTCTCTTATTCACTCAAAGTGTTTTTGAATGGACCACCAGTCCCATACTCAGAAATACTTGGTGCCCTGGCCACTTGGACAGATGCCTGTATTAACGCTTAAGTGGGGTAAATGGCAGGTGTAGATGCACTTAAATAGATGAATTGTGAGTGTCCAGGGTTTCAGCATGAATTTCTCAAACTGCAATTGTCTCCCCAGTTACTAAGCACTGTTAGTCCTAATTAACCAGTTTGCAGGCAATTTTTCAACCTATCAAGTAGTGAAGCAAAATAATGAGCTTGACTGAGGAGGACTGGAAAGATGGTGAGTCCACTGGGGAACTAGTGTTTTATTACCAATTCCACTCAGGGTTGAACTACGGAGGGATTTTTTTTTTTTTTTTTGCCACTTTCTTCCTAATCATACCTTCAAGTAAGGAGAATCCTGTCAGGATATTAAGATGAAAGATGTCTCTATGTTTCCCTTATAAATGAGCTCGATTTAATTCATGATTACACCCAGTTAATTTGGATGCCTTAATGATCCCATTCGCAGGAAAAGGAAATCAAATGAATGCATTATGCCCATCTCATTCAATATCATCTCTAAGGATTTTCTCTATTAGAAAACAAAACATTGTTTAAAAATCCTTATTCCTCTGTTTCTACATGTGTGATTGGACTTTGAGGCTTTTCTTTTTGATGATTTTTCATCAACAGAAACTGTGAAGGGAAATATAGTCAGCTGATCAACTCGTTAAAATCCTGTAATTCTTGAGTCCTTCTTGATCTTGCCTTGTCTGCCTTTCCATTCCCCTCTTCATGCACCCTGGACTTCATACAACCCACCCTCATTAAGCATCTGTTGAAGGAAGGAGAGCTGCCTGTCCCCCCACCCCCATCCCCATCTGAGCGGTCTTCCCACAGCCGCGCCTTGCTGGCCAATAGGAAGCCCTGCTTTCCCACTGAACACTTGGCCTCGGTGTGGACTAGCACTCTCTGTACTTGGTTTCTTTGAGCAGAGCTGAGACAGGCTGACATTTCTACAAAGTGCATCACTGAAAATGTGTGAGAGAATGGGGAAATAAACAAGGAAAATGCACTAATGGATAAAATGTTCATGTTTCCTTATGAGCTTAAGAATTCCATCAAACTAGTTGAGAGATTTACCAGGCTCAACTATATCTGACTTCTGCTGTCCAGTCTTGATTCTATCTGAGCCTCTCTTCTCCCCATATCTATGTGGCCAGAACGCCTTGCTTTCCCAGTTTGAAGGAGCTACCTGCCTGGATACTTTGCCTCCTTCCTGGGACTATAACAGAAAGTCTCTCCTTTTAGTGAATTCAAATGCTTTTGCCCAGTCAAGCACATCTTTCCACTCTCAAGACACTCTCACTTTAGTCTAAAGCAGTGGTTCTCAAGAAACAGTCTCTGGAACAGCTGCATCAGCATCACCTGAGGACTTGTTAGAAAATGCAAATTCTCAGGCCCCACCCAAGACTTACTGAAGTAGAAATCTGGGGTAGGCTCAGAAATCAGTGTGTCTACAAGCTTTCCCGGTGATTCTGATGCACATTCATGTTTGAGAACTTCTGAGAACTTCTGATTTAAAGAACCCAGTCCAGTCAGAAGAAAGAGTGCACTGAAGAATCTACTTTGTGGTAGTGGTTGTCAGCTTCCATGCTTACAACTGTTCCATTGTCTTATGGTAGAGGTCTCAGACTAGTGGTCTTTACAAATATGTGTATGTGCACTCCATTCAGTGTTTCAAATTATTTTTAATTAGTTGCCTAAATTTCAAAAATCAGGATATTTTAAGTGAAAATTTGGATTTCTGGATTCTCTTGAAAATTCAGAAGATCTAACAACTTTGAGCCTGAGATTCCCATTTATCTGGAGCTGAGTGGTAGCTTTTCTCTTTAGATGGAGCCTACATTCTCCAGACTTGCCCACTACTTCTTGTTGTAGCCCCAACACTGAAGTTGACTGTTGCCATTTATCCTTGTGCTTGTCCTATTTTACTTATTTTAAGAAAACACCCAAAAGCTTTCTTGAATCCATAATGTTATCAAAAGGGAGAAAATATAGACCAGAGGGTCAGGTAGATTCAAGAAAAATGAGGTAAGGTTTATTTATTCATGGAAGTGCAGAATAAATGTAAATGTTTAATCTGTAAATGAAGTATGTATTTCTTGAAAGAACACAGTTTAAGATGGCAACTAAATATACACCAGCTCAAGTCATGATTTTATCTTTGTGGCTCAATAGCCATTTGCATTTGAAACCTTTGCATTATGATTTTCAGTTTCTCCTTGTCAGTTCCTGTAATGAGTATCCCCCAGTCCTTCCTGCTAGATTCCACTCTGTTTTTGAGTCACAGCCCCAAGAAATCCATGTCATATTCTAAGAAGCATACTCTGGCGAGGTCTCTGTCAGAGCTGTCAGCAACATGGATCTGTAGACCCTGCCTTAACAAGGATGTCCAGGATATGAAGGCATGGTGGACTCTTGAACTCATCAAGCAAGTGTTCAAATCTTTGAGGTTCCAAACTAGCCAGTGGGTAGAATAAGAAAAAAAATTCTGCAGCAGTCAATATGCAAAGTCTTGTGGGTAGGGGCAATTTTAGTTATCTACTGTTACACAACACACTACCCCAAAACCAAGTGGTTGGTTGGGTTGTTCCTCTGCCTGAGCTCACTCTTGTGGCTAAATTCAACTCGACCTTTTGGCTTGACTGGAAGATTCAAGATGGCCCAGGCACATACCTGGCAGTTGGTGCTGGCTGTTGGCTCAGGCATCTTGGTTTTCCTCCACAAGATCTTTCATTCTCCGGTAGGCTAGACCAGCTTCCTTACACAGTGATCTCAAGGTACTGTTTCAAGAGACCAAGCACAAATTCATAAGCACTCATCAAATTTCTGTTCTATGTTTCCTGATGTCCCATTGGCCAAAGCAAGTCACAGAACCAAGCCCAGAATCAATGGGGGAGAGAAACACACAAGGATATGGATACTGGGAAGAGTGATGCAGTGGGGCCTTTACTGTACAAACTACAGCACAGTAGTGGGCAGTCAGTTCATTCTCAGTTGGATTCCTTCCGATTGGCCCCAAGACACTGCACTTAACCCTCTGGCAGGTAGAAACATTAACTTTGTTTCTTGGATCTTGTTAGATTTTGTTGGAGTTTATTGGATCCATGAATAAAGCTAGACCTTTTTATGTTCATGGATTTTAGGAAGAGTTTTAGGAGAAAACAGAAGCTTCTTGAAGTCAGCCTTGTCCAGGCTCTTGTGAGATTATTGAGGCTATATGGCACAAATCCTTGAGCATAAGGGAAGAGAAGAAATGGACACTTTTGAAGTATACCCAGATAGAGAGGGATTAGATTTTCCAAGACTGGGAAGAAAAGTGAGGCCTGTAGGGTCGTCAAGCATTGGCAACCTATGCTTGGTTTCCTTTTATTAGGTTGGTGCTAAAGTAATTGCCGTTTTGCATTGTTGAAATTTGCTGTTTGATATTGGAATACATTCTTAAATAAATGTGGTTATGTTATACATGATTTTAATGTGCATTTTTCACTTTATGTTTGTTTGCTAATGACTTATTACTTGCTGTTTATATTTATTTTAGACTATGGAAATGGTTAGACAAAAAGCAAATTTGAGCGATTTTCTTATTTGAGTTCAAAATGGGTTGTAAAGCAGGGGAGACAACTCGCAACATCAACAACTGGAACTGGTTAGCCAGGAACTGCTAACGAATGTACAGTGCAGGGTGGCCCAAGAAGTTTTGCAAAGGAGACGAGAGCCTTGAAGATGAAGAGCGTAGTGGCCAGCCATTGGAAGTTGACAACAACCAATTGAGAGCAGTCATCCAAGCTGATCCTCTTACAACTACAAGAGAAGTTGCCAAAGACCTCAGCATTGACCATTCTACAGTCGTTCAGCATTTGAAGCAAATTGGAAAGCTGGAAAAGCTTGATAAGTGGGTATGTCATGAGCTGACCGAAAATTAAAAAAATCGTTGTTTTGAAGTGTCGTCTTCTCTTAGTCCATGCAACAATGAACCATTTCTCGATCGGATTATGATGTGCGATGAAAAGTGGATTTTATACGACAACAAGGGAAGACCAGCTGAGTGGCTGGACCAAGAAGAAGCTCCAAAGCACTTCCCAAAGCCAAACCTGCACCAAAAAATGGTCACGGTCACTATTTGTTGTTCTGCTGCCGGTCTCATCCACTACAGCTTTTGGAATCTCAGCAAAACCATTACATCTGAGAAGTATGCTAGCAAATCAATGAGATGCACCGAAAACCGCAATGCCTGCAGCCAGCATTGGTCAACAGAAAGGGCCCAATTCTTGTCCACGGCAACACCCGACCGCACGTTACACAACCAAAGCTTCAAAAGTTGAACAAATTGGGCTACGAAGTTTTGCCTCATCCGCCATGTTCACCTGACTCTCACCAACCGACTACCACTTCTTCAAGCATCTAGACAACTTTTTACAAGGAAAATGTTTCCACAACCAGCAGGATGCAGAAAATGCTTTCCAAGAGTTTGTCGAATCCTGAAGCATGGATTTTTAAGCTACAGGAATAAACAAACTTATTTCTCATTGGCAAAAATGTGTTGATTGTAATTGTTCCTGTATTGATTAATACAGATGTGTTTGAGCGTTGTTATAATGATTTAAAATTCATGGTCCAAAGCTGCAATTACTTTTCCACCAACCTAATAGTACCAGGGAGATTGCAGAACCCCTGGGGTTGGGGTAAGGATGACAATATGCTGCATAAAGAGAGGCTGGGCTCCAGTAAAACCAACATGCGTGCTGTGCTCACCAAGGGCTCCATTGATATAGACCATAGTGTGGATGGTGCCCCCTGGAGTTGTTTGACATTGTGACCCAGAACACAGGCACCCAGATTTTCAAGCTAGCAAAGATTCTCATGCCTACTGTGTTCTAACTATTAGAAGGGAAAGTTCCAAATGTTTGTTTGTTTAAGACCCAAGGACATTTGTGAGATACAGCATGGGGGAGAGGGAGCACCAGCAAATTTCCACCCTCTGAGCAGGATGAAGACAACGAGTGCATTGCATAATTTAAAAGCAATAATGTTAATGATAGTTCTTTCACACTCACATTTTTGGATTACAGCTCATTGTGCTGCAATCCTTTTGCACCCAGTAGGTTGGGAAAATACTGCAGATTTTTCTCTACACAAGTCAGCAGTGAGATTTCTAGTCCAAAGTTCTTTCCCTCTTGGAGTCCTCATCCACAGGACATAGCCTGTGGCCTATAGACCAGTTTATGTGCCCTCCCCATATTCCACTGTCTCTGCTAATGCTGGTTGTTTTCTTCCTTCCCTGTCTTTTTTGTGTTTGTTTTAACTTTGTCCCTCAGATCCCTCTGCTGAGTATAACTCTTGCAAACAGTGGCTGAGAAAAGAATGGAAAAAAATGAACCATAGACAAGGTACAAAGATATCCTGCAGTCTGAGGTCTTGCCTCAGAGCTTGCCTCTTCTAGCTTGGAAGGATGTCGAGAAAGGGGAAACCCATCTGAGCCTTGGACTTAGCTGGCACCATCAAAGAAGTCTCTGTAGGTCCTGTCTGTATTGGGCTAGCTCATTTCTGGAGGATATCTCAGTGGTAATTCTTTCCAAATGAGAAAATACATTGAACAAGATCAGCAGAGAGTGTGCGTGAGTACAGTTTTGGTTTGGGAAACTGGACCTACTAGACCAACTTCCTAAAGAAGAGAAAAGTCATGCAGAGGTTGGCCAGATCTTAGAATCAGAAGGTGAGAGAAAAGTTCCTGAGATGAGAATGCCCTGGAAGCTTACATGCTATTTCATCTCTATTTGACTGGTCACTTTAGTGTGTGTGCATGTGTTTGTGTGTGTGTGTGAGAGAGAAAGACTGAAAGAGAGAGAGAGGGAGAGGAGAGGAAGGGGAGAGAGAGGGAAGGGGGGAGGAAGAAGGAGAAGGAGGAGGAGGAAGATGAGGAGAAAAGGATAAAGAGGATAATGAGGAGAAGGAGAAAGGGAAGAGGAAGAGAAAAGAGAGGAAGAATTGAAAATCTTGAATACCTACCCATCCTGCAAGGCCTATGAAAGTGTCACCTCCTCCCTGAAGGTAGCCCTTATCTCTACCCCCACGGGCTCCCACTTCCACCTCCATACATCTTACACAGACCACCAGGGAACTCATACACTTTCGATTGCAGTTATTTGTTGGTCCATGTATTTTCATTTCTCTGGTCTAACTTGACCTTTGCATATAAACAGTATCAATGAATAAATGAAAGAAAGAATGAATGAATTCCAGTGGCATATAAAATAATTAGAATGCGGAGATGTTTGGGGGAGAAAAAAGCATGGTGAATTTGATGGTGGCCCAGGGACTCAGATATTCCCATACTCATCTCCCGAGGGCTCAGCTTGATGAAGAGGGTTCACGGGGTACAGAACAGGAGATGGGAGTGGTAAGGTGGGGGGGAAGGTCCCTGAACTCAGGAGGTAAGAAGGCCTTCCACCCTTCAGCAGAAGTGCAGTCCTCACGGTGAGAAACCCTACAGCACACCCTCCCCTACCCAATGCCTCCAACCATGCCTCCCTTCTTTTAAGTGGTTCAATTCCCTCTCTTAAAGTTAGTAGAGTAAACTGATAATTAAGCAATTAGGCATCAAAGGGAAGTTCTGACAGCCCTGGCACTTGTTCAGGAAACCAGTGAGAAAATTACAATGGAGATAAATTACAATTAATTTGAGTCCTCCTTTCAAGGGATATGGGGTCCCCAGGGGGCTGGGGCTCAGGGTAGTGCAGTGGAGATGTCTTCAGAGTTCCGGATGAGGGTCCTGGCCATGTCCCAGGACTTCTTGGAGGGGTCTCGTCCTTGGGCTTGGCTTCTGAGGACCAGAATCGTTCTTGCTTCTGCCCTGCAAGATGGACTTCTTTCACTGAGGTCCCCCGGACTATGCTGGCAGGCTAAACAACATGGCGCATCTTTCTGGGTTGTCGGTTGTCCTAAAAAATAGTGGGATTATTGATGCTTAAATATATCAATTAGTTAATAATTTTAAATATTCTTTTTTCTCTGAAGTCAGAATCTCTCCTTTAAAAACCTTCTGTGCCAGGCACTATTCTAAGTACTGGTTTTACAGTAGGGCATGGAACAGACAAAATTCCTGGCCACACATAGTTTATATTCCAGTCATGGGAGAAAAATAATAAACAAATAATTAAAACAAACAGAGTGTCATGTGGTGATAAGTAAAATGCAGGAAAAGAGAGCAGGGAAGGGAGACTGGTGATGCGGGGTGTGACTTTAAGTAGGGAGGTGAGGAAAGAGATAGTGAAATGTTAGCAATGCAAATATATGAGGGCTCCTAGCTCTGCTTCCATTTTTTTTAGTAAAGTCCCTTTCTTCTCCTCTGATCGTCAGGAAGTCATGTAACTGGTTTCCCTGTGTTGTTAATTTTTTTATTTCCAATCTGTGCCTCACACTCCAGCCGAATAGCTTTTATTCATTCATACTTGGTGACATTGTAAAATGGTGCAACCACTGTGGAAATCAGTGTGACGATTCCTCAGAAAGTTGGACATCAAATTACCATATGATGTGGCAGCACCGCTTTTTATTATATACCCAAAGGAATTTAAATCAGGGACTCAGATATTTGTGCATCAGTGGTCATAGCAGCATTATTCACAATGGCCAAAGGTGAAAGCAACTCAAGTGCCCATCAACAGATGAATGAATAAGCAAAATGTGGTATATACATACAATGGAATATTACTCAGTCTTGAAAAAGAACAAAGCTCTCATATATGCTACAACATAGATGAACCTTGAAGAGATTATGTTGAATGAAACAGGCCAAACAAAAAAAGACAAATATGATATGATCTTGCTTATATGACATACCTAGAATAAGCAAATTTCATAGAGATAGATAGTAGAATACTGGTTACTAGGTGCCAGGAATGAGGGAAAAGGAGAATTATTGCTTAATGGGTGCAGAGTTTCTGTTTGAGGTGATGAAAAATTTGGGGAAAGGAATGGGAGTGATGGTAGTACAATATTTTGAATGTAATCAATATCACCGGACTGTACACTTGAAAGTGGTTACAATGGAAAATTTGAGTTATATATAGGTGAATACAATAAAAAGTTCTAAAAGATCCAAGATGGTTTCCTGTCATCAGGGGGTAAGAGCTCAAATACCAAATACATACACATCAGGCTGGTGCTAAAAATGTGTGATGGGGGTAGGATGGGAGTTGTGTAGACTGAACAACATGAGATGAGTCTAAAGGGACAGCTACTCCTTGGCTCCAGTTGGTTGCTGCAAAGAAATGTGGACCTGGTGTTGCCAGATTTTGAATATTTATGATAAGCAAAATACGGAGAGTTATGTAAAATCTTCTCACTTTCAGATGTTGGTAGTCAATTAAAAGACCTTTAAACTTTAATTGGCTAGACAAAACACCTCTCCAAACACCACACAACACCTATGCTTCAGCTACAGTAAACTGCTGTTCCCCAATCCACCCCCCTCTTTCATGACTTTGGCCCTTCTTGTTACTTTTCGTTCTACATAGCATGGTAAGCATCTTTTCATGCTACATGCCAGCTCAGGCATCGCCTTCTTTGTGAATCCTACCTTTACTCTCCAGCCAAGAAATTTTCCAGGAACTTTCATAGCACTAGGCACATGCATCTGCTGTTAGATACAGCACATTATCTAGTAAGGCATTTGCATTTTGCCTTTCCATGTAACTCTCTCAAAGGTAGGAAGAGCTTCTTTTATTTCTGTTTTCCAAGCCCCTCACAAGGCATTCCTAGAAAAGGTGGTCAGTAGGAAAGCATAGAGGTTAGGAGCTCAGGCTCTGAACACATACTCCACTAAAATCTTAGCTCCACTATTTACAAATTGTCTTTGCCAAAATGGAGATAATGATGAAAGAAGCTAATGCATGTAAAAATGCCTTTTGATGCATGGCACATTGTCAACTCTCAATAAATGTTCATGAAGATCAGAAGAAAGGGATATATTTCTGCATCCCTTCAGTCTGCATAGATTAGAAAGAGGAAAATCCATTTCTAAGAATGTATATTGAAAAGTGTCTTTCAAAAGTCTTCTTTTCTCTGGACCCATATATGAAGACAAATCTCCACTTTGCATGGAACCCCGAGCCCATGTGGTAATTCCATGGTGCAATTGGAGTGCCAGGAAGAGGAAGCTGAGGCTGAATTCTGGTCCCTCTTCTGGTCCTCTCTCTCATCGGGCTTCTTGTTCCTAGACTCAGCCACCTTACCTCCCTAACTTTCCTACCCTGATCACAATATCTCAGTAGCTTTCAACATTTTTCTTTTGAAATATGGGACTCTGCTCTCTTAATAGCACTAAAAATAAAAACTTATGAGTCTTTACAATTCTTAAGTTTGACATCTAGTCTCTAAGTTGATCTTTACAACAGTTCTCTGAAATAATTAGGGCAAGGTTTAACATCTCTATTTTAATGATGCGTAAACCAAGACCCAGAGAATAAAAGTGACTTCCCTGAGATAATCCATCAAAATGAGTCACGAAGCTGATACTAGAACACCAGTTACATACTCTGGTCCCCTTTTACCATATTATACTGAGTCTTAAAGGGGTTTCACCTCACCCTGAAATTATTCATTTGACAGATATTTGCTGAGTGCCTACTGTGTACAGTGCAGGGAATAAAGCAGAGGGCAAGATGACCTATGCTTCCATGGAGGTTACATTCCAGCTTCTGTTTAAACCTACTAGATGCAGCTTAATGTAGACACCACTGAAGCAATGTGTAAATGCATTGATATATTTAATTCATGCTTATTGATCACTGGCATTGGGAGTGGAGGAATAGATATTTGTAGTATGGGAGGTTTGGGGATTTCACTCAAGATCTGAGTATCTGGGCTTGTAGGAGGGGCACCTCTCCTGGACCAGGCTGTTAAAATTATATCTGGTAAGATTTCACCCCATACTCCTGGTGTGAAAGGCCATTGTTTACTATGAAGGCTTTGCGTAGCAGCCCCTGGGGATGGGGAGAGGACCCAGCCCTAGAGAACTTTAGAGTCTAAAGCAAGACCTCTGGACCATGTAAGCACCTTAGCAACACCCAGTGATCAATGGATAAATATCAATTTTGCCAAGGTAATCGTGTGCTCTAAAGGAAGAGACTTTGATGTCTGTGTCTACAAACCATCTACTGGGAAATATTTCTCAGAACAGACAAGTCCTTGCTTCAGTGTAATGTAATGACAAATGTAATGCTCATTTGTGTTTGTCCACTAATTATGAACAGCCTTCAGGAAGCTCAGGCAAGTCAAACCACTGTGTTCTACCAAATCTTATATAAGAAGCTGGGCCACAGAGTGGATAAGAATTCATGCTTCGTGTCAGATTATCAGCTCTGTCACCTAGAGGTGGTCCAGGGCAATTTAGTTGCCCTCTCTGAGACTCAGTCTCTTTATATATAACATTACTATTAAAAAAATATTGCCTATTTAACAGGGTTTTGGTCATAATTAAATTAGAAAATCAATGTACAGTTCTTAGCACAATGTCTGGCTCAAATAAATATATTTTAGCTATTTTTATTTTTAATTCATTTCCCATTTTCTTGAGAGGATTTTTCCTTTCTCTGATACTGATAGTTTCACTTTTTCTATCCAGGGTTCCCTGCCAAGCCATCCTAGGATGCATAATGCATTGGGAAGAAATAAGTCTTGAGCTGGTGGCATTAGGTCAAGGGTTTTGCTTGTTTGTTTTTTAAGCTGTAAAAACAAATATTTTATGATAAAGTATTTTCCATTTTTATTTAATGTATGTTAAAGTAAAATAAATTTTCCATATTTTTTAAAAATTAGAGTGGTTGTAGGTTTACAAAAAAATCATACAGAGTAGAGCTCCCAATACCAACCCCCACACAATTTTCCTCATTATTAATATTTGCATTAATGTGGTACCTTTGTTACAATGATGCAATATTATAATAGCTATACTGTTAACTATAGTCCATAGTTTACAGTTCTATGGTTTTTGTTTTTTTATTTTTAATTCTGGTAATGCATATACAATCTAAAATTTTCCATTGCATCCACTTTCAATAATATATTTCAGTGGTTTTAATTGCATTCATAATAGTGTTCCACCATAAACACTGGCCATTACCAAAGCTTTTCCATCACCCCAAATAGAAAATTCGTGCCAATTAAGCATTAAGTCCCCATTCCTCATCTCCAGCCAGCCTCTGGTAACCTATATTCTAGTTTCTGATTTTAAGTGAATTTGCATTTTCTATCTAGTTCATTTCCTTTCTCTTACAGACCTTTTAAAACTTCTTTCAGCAATGTTTTGTAGTTTTCCATACTTCCTTGGCTTTGTTCTCTCTGTTTATGAAAGTGAAATGTATTTAGACAACGTTGCTGGTATAGATTATTAAGTTTTAACAATAATGGCTGTATTTTTTATAACTATACCTGCTCAGTCCCTCCATCTCCCCATTTGGAGATATTTGTGAGAATGGCTGGACCACATCGGGGGAACTGGGTGGCGTTGAGGAGCTAGGAGTCTTGCTGCTCCAAAAGTTGTGTTTTCTTTTCTTGGGAAAGACCTTTTAGAAATTTAGAAATTCTATTGGTCTCCTTTCCTTTTTTTTTGCTGTTACTATTATTATTACTGATTACCTTTGGTGTTATTTTCACTATCGTTTATTTCATTAGTATTGAGGGAGAGATTGTGTGATATTTTTATTTTTTCACTTTTGCCCAGGAGATTCCTTAATGGCGGACTTTGTGAAAAAATAAAAAACAAGACAAAACAAAAACAACTTTGAGAATAAACATAACACATGAGAGAAGAATACAACTTACTCTACCATTAGCTTGGGCTTATATGTTTATATATACCTTTCTACTAAATACTTATGATATGCAATAATCCTTGCTTCGCCTCCACTGTGGTTATTAACTCCAGTTTCTTGCAAAGTCCAGGTGTCCTGCTCCCCTTGTGCACCCAACTTGCCTCCTGCCTGGGGCCCTGGAGAGAATCATAGTAGGATTCTAATCCCAGCTCACCTCTCCCTAGTGATGAAAACTTTGGCAACTTATTAACTCCTCTGAGCTTCAGCTACCTCATATTTCCTTGGGCTATTGTAGGGTTAGGTGAATGAATATACACAAAGCTCTTAAAACAATATCTGGTACATGCTATAATGAGTGTGAACTACTTTCATCTATGGTGTTGTATTTTTAAGGGTTTTCCAGAAAAACAGAGCCCACCTGCAGCCTGACAGAGTCCAGCTAATATGATTTGAGTCACCACTGGTTTGCAGACCTGTAAACATGAGAATAAATGCTATGGCTGTAAGACACTGATTTTTGAGATGGTGAGTTATGCAGTATTATTGTGTCAATAGCTGGCTGATATATTGGGCTAGGATGCTAAGATTAAACCCTGTTCCACAGGCCACCCTTGTGTTGAGAGCAGTTTTATGGGTTTAATTGGAACTGGGGAACAGTTCCAATTCCAGACTCCATTCTTCCTCACCAATATGTGTAACTCATGTCCCACCATGCCATATACAGGATCCCACCTAATGTATAACCCAGCCAATATACTTGTAGGCCAAAAATGATACCAGCACTGCAATAGACAGAAATAATCAAACATTCTGCAATGTGAGTATGAGCCCAAGGGTGCAAAACCAAAGTGAATCTAAGTGAAAGTTCAGACACTAAATCTTAGACAGAAGACTCGGGAAAGAGGTAAAGAGGTTTTAGTTGGAAGCCTTGAAGGCTGCTTATGTAATATTCTCATGTCTTTTGTAGGTAGAGGTATAATTATTTCATTATGTTTTCCTGTGAAGTGTGAAAACTCTCTTTGCCAATCCTCTTAAATTAGTTAAATATAATATTCAGAGAGACAGGAGACAGAGCAATGTTAATTGAAAGTGGAGAGGTGTTTATAGGTTGATATGGTGCGGCCAACTGTGACTAAAATTAATGTTGGGGATTCCTGCAACTGTCTGATACCTGCAAGTTTATCCTATATTTCCAACAGCAGCTCCTGGCACCCAGAGAGTCTTGTTCAATGTGTCACAAATCCAGCATGACTTGGAGAAGATTTCTGCAAATTGGGTCAAAAGAAGATGCAATTTTAATTACTTTCTATTTGTAAGATTTTGCTTGAAGAGGTGTTGAGGACAATAGGAGAATTTTTCAACATTCATCTCACTCTTGGTAAGTTGTTGATGAAATCATTGCTGAGCCTGTCACTGGTCCTACCTTTGTGTTCGTGGGTCACTTATGGCACATTCCTGAAGAGAGGCTCCGTGCATTTCCTTCTTGGCACACTGGCCTTAGAGACTGTCAGTTGGGGGTTGTCTTAGTTTCCCAGCTGCTAAAACAAATGCTACACAATGGGTTGGCTTAAACAATGGGAATTTACTGGCTCACAGTTTTGAGCTTAGGAAAATACAAAATCAAGGCATAATCAAGATGATGCTTTCTCTCTGACGATTGGGGCATTCTAAGGGTAGGTACCAGAGATCATTGGGTCCTTGGCTTTTCCATCACATGGCAATGCATATTTTCTGGGTCCCATTGACCTACAGGTTCTTCCCGTGGCTTTCTCTCTCTACGTCTAAATTTCATTCTGTTTATAAAGGACTCTGATAATCCAGATTAAAGCCTAACCTGATTCAGTTGGCCACACCTTAGCTAAAGAAAACACCTTCAAACAGTCCTGTTTATAAAGGGTTCACAGCAACAGGATTGGATTAAGGTTAAAATGTGTTGTTGTTGTTTTTTTCCCTGGGGTACATAATTCAATCTATGTATGGTTGCTCCATAGTTCGATTCTTTGAGATTATATCAAAATGGAAATGGTAGGACATTAGAAGACAATGTTTACTTCTATTTTTTATCTTTTCAAAGCAAGCAATTCCTAGTTGTTTCCTGTGCTACTTCTGTTTGAAGATGGATTCTTCAATTGTGTGACCAGAACCATTGCTTATTTGGTCAGTGGGGCAAATATTAGCAGAGTAACCCAAGACCCTTAGCCAAGCCTCTCTATTTTAAGCGTGACCAGTTAGACATACCAAAAGAGTAAGCAGAGGTATTTTTTAAATTAATATATATATTTTTATTTTTTAAAAGATACTTAGAGTACATAAATGTTACACAAAAAATATAGGGCAGAGGTATATTGATCCCTTTCTTTACTACATTCTGGGCAGAAGTTGTAAGACCATGCTGACATCTAATCACATATCTATTTATTTGCATCCAATCACATTTTTATTTATTTGGAACACAGAGCATATATTTATAAGTATTCTTGTATAGGATAATCTGGCAAGTCAGGTTTAAACAAAAAAAGAATTTTGGACAGGAAATGGACAGATGATTGTGTTTTCTTCCCTTAGATACATAGCCTATATTGTGTTAGGAAACAGAGCTATTAATATAGCTTTGTTTAAAAGCAATAGATAATAACAGCCACTGTCAATACTATTTACATCCTGTAAGGAAGGGAGTTGTTACACAGTGGTAACCTTGGGCCCAAAGCCCATATGGGAGATTTTTCTCAAGTGACCTCATGACAGCATCTCTCTGGTTTCCATTGACCAAGGCTATGAAGGTGGTTCAAGTCTTCATTTCCCTCTGGGCCTGTCTTGGCCATGCTGATGGTCACATGTGTCACTGATGTCCTAAACTGATATCTCTTTGGCCAAAGGCTTATTTCTATATCTTCAGGCCCAAGAATTCTCTCCTGGATACATTTAATATATTGAGAAGTTTGATTCTTCATAAAGAGATGTCTCCTTGCAGAAGCCTTCACTGATCACCCAATCTAAAATATCCCCTGCCCTGCCACTTTAAATAACATTGGCTTTAGCTTATAACTATGTGCAGTTATCTTTACTCTTTTACTTATGTGCTTATTTGGTTTCAATTGAATATAAATTCTATGAGATCAGGGCCCTTTCTCTCTTATTCACTGATATCTTCCTATCAGAGATACATAGTACTTCTAGTACATAGAAGGATTTTGGCACATAGCAGGTGTTCAATTAAACCTTGCTAAAATAAAGAATGGATGACTGAGTGAACTTGAGATCCTCTCATATGGTCCATTTCAAATTATCTCTTCTGCAAAGAGAAATATCCTCTTCCTTTGTCTAGCTAAACATTTCTGATTCTCTCAACTTCCAATGGTTTCTAACCTTTTCCATTCTGATTATAACTCTGGGACATGCAGTTTTGTCAGTGCACCATATTAGAATGTGAACTCAGAGCCAAACGTAAATATTTTAGGGGAGGTCTGATGAGGGTGAGTAGATAGTTAACTGAGAGATTATGACTGAGGAGAAGAGATGGAAGAGAGATTAATTTCTTTAGGGAGAAGATTGGGGGCAATCAAATAAATTTTAGGAAGACTTTGAAATGAAAGTAAGAGCAAGAGGGCTTCCCCCAGTAGGTGCTTTGGTGAGAGACTCATGATAAAATCTCCAGTCCTGGGGCAGTAAATTGTCTACACCAGGATCTGGAAGTTTGGGGGATAATGATCAAAGGGAGGCAGTGTTTAGACTATCACAGTGACCAACAATGGACAGCAGTGATCCCACTGTTTATAATTAATTTAAAAGCAAATTTCCATTTATAGAAATAAAAGCATCGAGATTCCTTTTTATTGGTAAGCCAGTCCTAAAACCTTGTTAAAAATTTCCCCTCAATATCCAAACTGCTTTCTCTTGAAAGTCTTTGGTTGGTAGAACCTAGCTGATTCTCCTTTGGAAAACCCATTCCAAATAAATGAATGAATCATGCCAGATTACTTTTGGAGAAATGAGGAGAATATAGCTCCAATAAAGCAGTAGTCTATGTAGACATGCTGTTCCGCTGACGATTTCTCTGTTTGTCTTAGAGTGCCCCAATGACCTGGTAGGGAAACGAGGTTCCCTTCTCTGACCAGGGACTCCCAGGTGCTGCTTGTGGATAGGGGTCAGATTGGCCCCACTCCAGTTCTCAGCGGAGCAGCCATTTGTAAAGATCCATCCCACATTTTGGCCAATACTTCCCCAATTTCACTCTAGAGTTATTTCAAAACAGGTGAGTGGATGGCTCCAGGACTTCAATTAATCTCTATCTACTTTGTGCACTTCTTGGGACTAGATCTAGTGCCTCAAATCCATGTTTTCTAAGAGGTGATGAGGCGGGCAATATTTCTAACACCTTCCTTTGCCCATCCCATACACTCTTAAATGGCCTTGAGGTCATCACTGAAAGAAAGTTTTCATCAACAAGATTAAGAATCCCCTCCCACCTGTTTGTTGTCCTGGTGCATTCAGAGAATGCTCTGGGATTTTTTAAAGGCCTCCTCAAATTATCTCTTGAGCTACCTAATGCTGGATAGGATCTTGGCTGTTGCTCTGATGTGAAAAAAGATGCCATTCAGGGTCCTGAATACATCATTCTTGGCTCCATGGATACCTTTCTGGGGAATTACAAAATCATTTCAAAATCACCTCTAAGCTCCAGGATTCTAGGCCATAATCCTACGGACTTGCTTCTAAATCCTGCCTCCATTTCAGCTTAGACATGGGATGGATTTGGAGTGTTCAAAGAATCTTAGAGTGGTAACCCAAATCACAAATAGACATGGAAGGTAGCAACTTGAGATTATGAAACAAGGGGAGGATTTAAGGGAGTGATAAATCCCTGTTACTGAAATGTCTTCAGTATTTCCTGGGCTGAATGTTATGGCAATTTCCTTGGTCAAAGGAGGGTGAAAACTAGACTTTAGAATGCTGCATGTTCAGCCCATGTGTGTGTGCATGAGTGTGTGTATGTGTCACTAAGCATTTGAAACAAGCCTTGGCGACTCCCACACATGGTAAATGGACCTTAATAATCTATGCCCCATCTACATTTCCAGTTTATCTTCTCATACTTCACCCTCTAACCCATCCTTCACCCTGAGATCTAGCTACACGCAACTTCCCTGAACACACAATATCTATTCAGGTCTCCTGTGCACACATGCCAGCTCCCCTATCTTTAGTGCCTTCTCTCTTCTCTGCACCCCAAACTTATACTCATCTGTTGGGGCCCAGGTCAGTGAAGACTCACTCCAATCTCTCAAGCAGAATTGCATGTCCCTTCCCCTGTATTTCCTCAGCACTTAGCAAGGTCACCTCTTAAGGTACTTAGCATGATGGCTTGTAATGGCTTATCTATGTATAATTGTTTCCATACAAGAGAATTATATCCTTAGAAATTTCAATATTGGACAAAGAAGAGTCATTTCTTTTATGGGTTGACTATTTCTTATCCCTTCCTTCCCAAGTCTCTGCCAACTGCATTCCCTGGGACCTTCTTTGGTAGACTCAGCCCTGCCCACTTCCTAAGCCAATCTGACCAGGCAAGGACTTTCCTGTGGGAGACAGGACACCAGATAGAGTCTTGCTACACAAAGCAGGTTTTTTGGGCATCCAGACTAGGACAGTGCCTCTGCCCATCTCTCTGTCATGTTTGCATGGCTGCACTTGTGCCTCTGTTTCCCATCTGGTTCTCCTTCTTGTCTGCTGCCCTGACATCTGGCTGGAAGGGGCCTTCCCCTCTATCAAGACTCATCCCTTCTCCCCAGGCCCATCTAAAGCCACTGTCTGGAGCCCTGCTGAGAATGAGCTGACCACTCTAAATGGCATGCCCTGTGCCCTCCCGACTTTGAGAATTCCCTTGGCTGGGTCTCACCACGCTCACACAGGCAGCCTTGGATGCCATTACATATGAAACAAGCTTCATTACTGGAAGCAGCCTTGTTGCCCAAGATAGGCTATTTTCAGAACCCGTGGGAGCCAAGGGGAAACAGTTTTGTAAGATGGGTGTGTGAGTTGTGAAGATGTATGCTCAAGTCCACTGTATTATTTACTAGCTGTGAGACCTTGGGAAAACTCTCTGAGCCTCAATTTCCTTACCTGGAGAATGGAGATAACATCTGTGCAATGTCATAGGGTTAAGATGGGGATTAAATAATGTAAAATAGCAAGATGTCCACCACGGAATAGGTCAAAATAGGGAAATGGTTATGATGATGGTGATGCTGCTGATACTAATGTCAATGACAGCCATGCTCCTTTAGTCCTTGGTCCTCCTGGGATCAACCTCTTAGCCATGTTGATTTGTCCATTTCTGTTCCATCTTTTCTGATGCTCATCCTTGGGTCAGTGTTCCTGACTCACAATATGGCCTGTGTGCCCCGCTGGCCCCAGGTTCATTGCAGCCTGTGGTTCCTGGGGCAGACCCTGCCCTCCGCCCCCCTACCCCCCGACAAGTCAGGCCCTGCACAGATCTGCCTGATGGCTCAGGGACAGTGGCATTTTGCACGTGGGGCTGCTATAATCCAGCTGTAGCACTGACACATTCATATCTCCTTATATTTCCAATGCTGCTTCTCAGGCATTGCAATGTGGAAAATTCAAGGTCAGAACAAACAAACATACAAAATCAATTTTACCTTGGGAGCTAGCTCCTTTACAGAGCTGCTGTCTGATAGTCATCTCCGTCCCAGCGTTGTGTGAGGGCGGTGCTGCAGGGAAGGCTGTTCCCAGGATCTTTCAGAGGAACACAACACAAAACAAAACAAACCACAGAAGAGGCAGGGGTGATTTCTCATAATCTCTCTCTCTCTCTCTCTCTCTCTCTTTCTCCCCTATTTTGCTGTCTGTCTCTTCTGATGTGTTTTTCCTTTCGATTTTCTCTTCCCTCCTCTCTTATTCTCTGACAGCCTCTGTCTGTCTCTAAATTTCTCTCTCCTTATTTCTGTTTTTCTGTCTCTTTCCTTTTTCTTTATCACTTCTCTCCTCTTCCTCCTTCATTCTTAATCTCTCTCTGCCCCACATCTCTGTTTTTGCCTCTTTCTTCTCTATTCTTCTTTGTCTTGTCTTCATCGATGGCCACCATATGGAGACAATGATGGTAGTCATTAGTCATTGCCTCCATAGGATGGTAGTGGTTTCTCATTAGGCAAATGTAATTAGATCTTATGCCCCAAATTAAGGAGACCCTGGCTTTACTCTGACCAAGGCTGGAGGCTGGTTGGGCTGCTTTTTTTGCTTAGGAGCACATCCTGAGGAATGTCTGGCCATGTGGGAGTGTATCCCATAGATTGTGAGGCAGGCCTAGGTCTTGGGGAAAGGATGGGGGAAGACCCAAAAGGCACTGGTTATTTCTATGGGTGAGAGCACTCAGATGGACCTGATTTTGAATCCTGCTTCATCCTGGGACTGTCTAATTCAAGTCACTATCTGTATGAGTATCTATCTCCTTACCTATGAAATAGAGTCTATAGTAAGTCCCTAACTCAGAGTTTTTTTCATGAAAATTCCATGAAATAATGCACACAAAAAGTGCCCAGAGCAGTGCCTGACAATGAGCAGGTGCTTAATAAATATTGCTTGAATGGATTGATTAATAAATTAATGAAATACTGCCTGTGGCATCCAACATACAGCAAGCATCCAATAAATGGGCACAGACAGTATTAGCATTAGCTAAGAGAGCTCAATAGGAGGTGTTTTGTTGTCAGACTCAGAAAGTCTGGGCAAAAATGGAAGTGGGGTTGGGACTAGAGTGCAGAGCCCTGCCTGCTTTGGGGAATGTAGGAATAAGGCATGTAGGCAGTAGCACTTATTTCTGCTTCTGTAATCTTGATCTCATACCAGCTTCAGTGAGCACACAGAGCTTAGCTGACAAAGAACACTAGGAGTGGGTACATTTTCTGAGAAGCTGTGTTTTTCATGTTGTCCCTGGAAGTTTACCTGTTTCCTGAAATAGAAAGGAAATTTTGCCCCCAGCAAGAAGTAGAGCTGTTCAGGCTTTAAGAACAATCAATTCTTTTAAATGAGTCAATTAACCTTCACCTTAATGTGCTCATCTGCAAAACGGGACTATTCACTCCATTCCAGGAAATCATTTTAAAATTGCATTGAGTTATCCAGTGATACCTGTCCACAGGTCATGGGCCCTGATGTTGCACTACTTTATTCTTTTGAAATTTTATATTTCCCATTTCATTGGTTGGCACTACTGATGTGCATAGGGGGCTGGAGGGAATAAAGGGCAAACAACACCTTCCCTTAAAGCCTTAGCAGGGGGTGTTTTCTTAAAGACACTCACTTTCTTTCTTAAAGATAATCACTAAGTATTTCCACCTAAATTAAAAATGGTTTGAAAGTTTAATTTATATATATATATATATATATACACACACACACATATACACACACATATATGCATACATACATATCTGCATACATATTTCTATATCATCTCTATTATCTCTATCATCTCTATCATCTCTATCAATACCTTCCTTTCTAACACCACTCTGTCAGCTCTGTATCACCTCTCTCTAAATCATCTCTATTTTCATCTCTATGCTTTGGTATGTTTGTATAATATTTGGGAATTTAACTTTGGAGCTAAAAATTTTTAGGAACAAAAGTCTCTCTTTCCCAAGACCACTTTCCCACTGGAGGCAGAGGGAAGCCAATCTGAACAAGCCCATTGGCACATGGATAAAGACATCAGCCCACCCCAGCAGCCCAGCCAAGACAGAAGGAGACAAAAAAAGGAAATAAATTTCGCATCTAGGCCTGACACCAAATAGACATGTGTTCCAGCTGTGTCCTTCTCTGAACCTAATGGTTACAACCCTGCCCCTTTTCTTGACCTGATTAAAGAAATCAAAGAGGATTTAAGTTCCCTGGTTTGAGCACTTATCCCTGTATTATTTGGAAATTGACTTGGGTCCTCTGATGTTAAGAGGCTGAAAGCTAAGAGCACCTGAGTGCATGGGAACAAAAGGCCAGATGGCCCATTGCTCAAGGCATTTTCTCTGTCCCTTGCTTAAGACACTTATCTCTTTGTACCTTTTTCATTAACCAATGAACCTTGAGTGCTTCTGAGAAATACTCCTGTCCAAATCCCATCAACTGAATCATAATATCTGGGGGGTGGGACCCAGGTATTGGTACTTTACCCCCCGCCCCCAGGTAATTCTCATATAACCCAGGCTAAGAAACTCATTTAAATACAGCCACAATTCTAACCCTCACCTATCCCCAAGCCTAACCCAAGGCTAATCCCCATCTATAGAACCTTCTGGCTCTCTCTCTATTACCTGCCCATCTTTCCTTCTTCACCACCTTCTCCTGCCCTCAAGCTGGTCCATACTGACTGTCAGCTCTGTCCCTCTCCACTCTCCATTGGACTAAATCAATGATCCTCAGCCTATTTTAATCACAAAATCCATGACAGTGGACTTTCATTTGCCTGGTTTGCTCATGTGGTATGACCTTACCGTCTTAGTTTCTAGGCTGCTATGAAAAAATATCACACAATGGGCAGGCTTAAACAATGAAAATTTATTGGCTCATTTTCATGCTATGACTTATCCAAAATTGAGGTTTCAGCAAGGCGATGCTTTCTTCCCAAAGTCTGTAACATTTTGGTTCAGGTTTCCAATGATCCTTGGGATTCTTTGGCTTGTATCCCTGCTTCATGACACATGGAAATATCCTCTCATTGCTTTTCCAGAATCCATTGACTGCTGGCTTACTGCTTCCAGCCCTTCTCCATGACTTTCTCTTTATAAGGCTTCCAATAATAGGATTAAGATACATCCTGATTCAGTTGGCCACACTAAAATAACACTAAAAATAAAATCTTCAAAAGGTCCTATTTACAATGGGTTCCCACCCACAAGAATGGGATTAAGATTAAGAACATATTACATGTGTTTTGTTTTTTTTTCTGGGCTACATCATTCCACCTACCACACCTAACTTTTGAATACCGCTCCCCCACCCACTGCATAGTTAAGAAGAAAGAAAGCTCTGCAGTGATTTTAAATTGCCATTCTACTGATGGAACTTTCATAGTACCAACGCAGACATGGCTGGGGTGGAGAGGACTCAGGCTCTGGTTGATGCGCATTTGCCCTTTATGGCAAAGCTTTTCTTCTGACGAGAAGGTTCCTCACGATGCAGCTGAGAGTGTGCTTATTATAAGGAGAACTTGAATCTGCTCAAGTTTATATATTCTGGGGGGAAAATGGATAAATCATTGACAAACTTGGATGTTTTATTGTTAGAAGCAATTTATTATCAGCAATGATGATGATACTAGCTAACAAATATTAAGGACTCCATATGTGGCAGGTACTGTGAATGCATGCTTCATCCATTGCGTTGGCCCATTTCATCATCTCCCACACCCCATCAAAGAGGTCCTCTTGTTCATTTGCAGATGACGAACCTAAGGTTCAGAGAGATTACGCCAAATGCTCGTTTTCTGACTCTAAATCCTGAACTTGAAACCGTTGCACCGTTCACACTTCCACACCGTGCATTGGAATGGACTTCACCAGTGTGTTGTGAAGCCGCGGTATATAGCAGAGCCTCTCAAACTTCCATGAACATGTGCATTACCTGCCGATTGTGTCAATGTGCAGATTCTGAGCCAGTAGGTCTGGGTTGGGGACTGAGAATCTGCATTCTAACAGGCTCCTGGTGCTGCTGCCGCTGCCGATCTGCAGACCACATTTTGGGGAGCCAGGTTAGAACACTGGTCTCAGACAACAAGGAGAGGCAGAAGCGGATGATCAGACTAGGTCCTTGGAAATGGTTCAGGCCAAGTCAGGAGCCCTCCATAAAATGCTGAGCTTGCTTTTGCCATTGTGCTTACAGAATTGCAGTGAAATTGTCTGCTTGCGTTTGTTGGAGAAACCATGAGAGAGAGAGACTCTGAGGCTCCCAAGAACCTACCAGATTACAGTCATGGTCTAATGGTGCCTTTCTCTGCCTTACTCTGGCACACCCACCTCTGCAGCCCCTGCCTATCCAGTCTTTGCCTTCCCCCTGGGCCCCATCTGGAGCCAGCCCTCTGGGGCCCACAGGCAAGGGTTCTAAAGCTGCTATCTCTGAGGGCAGAGGTCACCTGGACCTTAAGCTTTACCTCTGGTTCCTATACTGAGTTAATAAGATGCCCAGCCAGGTCCTGCCACTGCCCTCGGACAATTTTCTCTTTCCTGCCAGCCCTGCAGCCTGTTGCTACAGTGAAATGGTGAAAAGCAGAAGCTCCAGGTCTGATGCTGTACAGAAAAGCAAAATGGTCAATGGTGTCTGTGGGAAGGGAGGCAAGACCTTCCAGGGACATTAATTTTTCAGTTTGTGTGCGCTGATGTGTGGGAGCTTAAGTCTGGATTGCAGGTCCTTGTTCACCCCAGAGCTAAATAATGGTTCTGGGTTTAGAATATAATTTAATTCTATGTGAGGCTCACCTGACCTTGGGACAGGAGATGGGCAGGAAGGAAGACAACTTGCATCAATGTTGCCCACCTGTGCCAGGTACATTGTATACAGGATCCTATTTAATTAGTCTCTTCCAGATTCTGAAGGATAGATAATATTATACCCAACTTAGAGAAGAGAAAATGAGGTCCAGATGGCTTAAGGCCAAGGCCAAACAACTATTCTCATTCATTCATCAAATATTGCTGAGAGGTAACTTTATGTAGGGAAGTGTTCCAGACACTGGGACATAGTGGCCAATAATTCTGATACCATCTCTTTTCTTGTGGAGTTGTATATTCTAGTTGGAGAGACATTTAAAAATGCATGACAGCTAATTAAAATAATTTGAGTTAAGAAGCCAGCATTCTCAGGGCTGAGAAGGAGGATATTAGGTAGAGATTTACTTTAGACAGAATGTCAGAGATGGCCTCTCTGTAAAATGACTGAGTGAATGAATAAAAGGTGGAAAAGAAGCCAGTTATAGAAAGCATTGGAGGGAGAGCATTCCCATAAGAGTGGGTAGCATATGCACAAGATATAAGAGAGGAAAGACCTTAAGAAGTTCAAGGACCTGGAAGAAGTTCCATGTGGTTGTCTCATGTTGGGCAGGGAAGAGGGTCCACAGGATGAGGCTGGGAGGTAGGCAAGGGACCGACCACAGGGCCTAGTAGATCATAATTGTGAGTCAGGTTTTAATTTTGTTGAAATCCATGAAAGTATAGGGTTTCACCCAGGCCTTCAGATCTCAAAGCCTTGATTTTCCCTTTTATAGAAGTGGTTTTAAAGATGTATTTTCAAAGCAATGGAACCCTTTATCAAGTGAAATATTATGAAGTTCCCGCAAAATGTAAGGCAGGTATGAGGTTGGTTGGTCTTGTTTAAGCAGGGTGTTGGGGGCCCATGGATCCTCCAACTTAGCCTCCTTTTTACCCCTGCAATGGGTCTGGAGACATCATAGTCCAAGTAAGTGGGCAGATTCATTTATACACTCATTCATTTGACAAATATTTATTGAGCACATAGTATGTTACAGTGGTAGACACTAGGGATAGAATAATGAAAGAGAGAGATGCAATCCTTGGCTTCATAGGTTTACAGTCCAGTAGACTACTCCCACAATGAACAATGGGTCCCAGGTAAAGAGCTTGTGATGCAGAAAGGACAGAGTATTTAAAAGTTTATAACTGAAGAACTAGACTAATGGATACTTGTTACCTCATCAGAATTCATCCCTCCCCCCAGTAGCCCCAGATTTTCCATTCTTGTGGTTTTGGGGGATTTGAACCCTCTTCCAGTTCCAAAGGTAATCTCTTATTGTCTCTGACCTCAGAAAGAAACACATTATTCAGATCTGGCCAATAAGGGACAACCAGATTACTTGGGGGATATTTGTTTGAACATCTGAGGAAGGGAAAAATCTCTATTCTGCTGGGTTTGAACTTGGAAGTATTTATCTAAAGGAGCTGCTGGCAGCCATCTTGCAAAGGGAAAGCCTGGTGAAAATAAAACAGATGAATAGGAAGTGAAGCTGAAAAATAGAGAAGCAGGAATTATGTCTTAGTCATATTGCTTAAATGCTAGATCTAGTATTACCTGAACCTGTAATTTCTTATGACATAATTTATAAACTTTTAAAATTAGCCAGTTGGGTTCTGTTATTTGCAAATTCTCCAAAAATCATTGAAAAATATATATACTGGCTTATTTTGGAGGATATGGGTAGCCTTCTTGAGAAAGCTACCTTTAAATGGAGCCACAGAGAATAAGGAAAAGCTTTGCAAATGAAGGAATCAAGACAGAGTATTTTAGGCAAAGAAAAGTTCACCACCCAGCTTCACAATTTGTTGAGAAACCATATTATACTTTATTCCAAGTCTTATATTTTGCTGAAATGAGTTCTAATAATTATGCTCCAATAAACTTAGAATGTATAATGCAAACCTAGACTGAGGTGGATGAAGGCCATGAGTCTGTCACAATGCTTACTTTGCAAGTTTGTGGTGAGGTTTAAATGATATCAGACATGTGATATGTTTGGCACATAGCAGGTGTTAGCAACTGGCAGTTGTTATTAGCTAGGTGTTTTTGAAGAGTGGACACTTTTGAAGCCATAAATTAAAGGCATCTGATCTGTGTGGGTCAGTTGGTTGCTAAGGCATTAGGGAGCTTTAGAATGGCTTTGCCTGGGCAATGAGGGTTCCAGATGAGCGTAAGCTGGATATCAGAATCTTGAGCCTGGGGAATGTGAACAGAGGGAAGGGAGTGGAGAGGAGGAAATTGGTAGTGAGGGTCAAGAGAGAAAACAAGTGAACCACATGGTGTTGGCCAATTAGGCCTGAGCCCCAAGGAGATGAGGGGCATGAGTGAGAGCTGGAGTGACTCTCCGAAATAGAGAGGACAGAGAACAACCTAAGAGATGGAGAGGACCATGCTCCCCCATTTCTGCTTAGAACAGGGTTTCTCAACCACAGCGACTGTGTCCCCCAATGGACATTTGGCAATGCCTGGAGACAGTTTTGTTTGTCACAAATGGGGGAGTGCTACTGGCCTCTAGTGTGTATAGAGCTGGACTGTGTCCCGACCCGCGGGACAAATCAACTGAGACTCCGAGTTACCCAGCGAAGGAATGAGGCATAGACACGTGTAAGAAAATGGCTGTGCACTTTATTCTACTAACATAGCTCTTCTGTTGCTCTGCCGCGAGGGTTACAATCAGCTCTTTTATAAGCAGGGAAAGGGGAAGTGCAGTAAGGCTTAGGTGTCGATACATGATTGGGTAATTTGAGTTGCTAGGCGTGGTAGAGATGGTGACTATTCGTGCACGCGCGAACATTGTGGCGCGAACAGTAACAGGATATGCTATTTTAAGAAGAAGAAGAAGAAGAAGAAGAGGAAGGAGGAGGTAGAGACGGCCATGACAGTTGTATTCATTCGACATTGCCCCCAACATCTCCTCCCTTTTGGTTTAAA